>JAULBM010282642.1:0-16413 GCA_032357055.1 Geukensia granosissima
ACCTGTAGAAGTTAAAATTCTACTGTCACTTGGTGGGTGGCTGTCTCATGGACAATCATGCCACATCTATTTTTATAGCTCATGAAAGCAACAGTCCACAAGAAGACATGCCACTTTACTCAGACATATTATTCTGACTTGGGGCGGACAAGTCTTTGCTCATACTCCTAAATGCTGCATGCTTTGAGAAGCAGAAAATACTAATTATAATGTCTTTGGTTTGACACGGCCAAGGATCAAACCCATGACCTTCCACACTCGAGGCGAGCATGCTAACCATTACACCACCTAGGCGGCCTCACTGTCAACTCGCTGCCATTTTGAAAAACTAACACTTACCGGGTAATAAGCCTGCATCCTAACTTAGCAATTGTTTCATGAAACAAATGGCTTGTTATCATCAATGTTCATTCTTGTTAGTTTTCATAAGGGAGGGGGCATTTAAACCCTTTCCCTTTTGTCATCCAGTGGCTTTTAAGGGTGCCCTTTCCATTTTCCCAAGTAATATAAAAATAGGAGATGTGGCATGATTGTCAATGAGACAGCCATCCACCTAATGACAACTTGAATTAAACTTCCTTGCAAACAAAATGAAAGCATCATAATCAATCTGTTTACTGTAAGAATCAAGGAAGCAGCTGATTGACAGAAGTTTTTAAATAGTTTTCAGTCACAGACTAATTAAGGATGTTTGCTGCTCATGTTAATTAATTTTTGTCCGATTATCGAACTCCTTTGGTTTTATCCATTTCAAAACATTGATAATTTTTTGTCCAGTGACCCCCAGTTTTCTTTTCATAATTTTATTTATTATAACAGTGGTGCTTCGCAAGCGCAACATGATACGAACGCAGCACATTGAAATGTGAAAGGTGAACAAAAGACCCTTTGGGTAAGTGCGGACACAGTATTTTGTTGGACACAATGTGCTGGACACAGTAATGTGTTGAACACAGTATAGAGCTGAACACAGTAAAGTGCTGGACACAAAGACATGACTGGATACAAGATAATTTTTACTCATATTATCCTCAAAACTGGTGTCACTTTGTTAATTTTTTGATAAGGAATCATTTGGAAAAAAAACCCATCAAAATCATATTAAAAATAAAATCTTTTCATATTATATGAAATGGAATTCCCCTCCCCCTACTACCTTGACCCCTTTTAGCTCGAAAATGGTAAAAGAGAAAATCTGTTGACATACTTCTGAAAGCTCTCATTGAGAGGAATCAAAAGCAAAAAACCTCATCAAAATCGGATGAAAAATAAAAATTTCACATCTCCTGCAAAATCGCATTTTAAACCCTTTGACCCCTTTTATACAAAAATAGTACATTTTACAAAAAATGCTTGGAGTAACTTTTATTGCATTTTTTATAAGGAATCATTTGCAAACCCCATCAAAATCTGATGACAAATAAAAAAGTTTCAAAAATTAGGGCGTGGCCATTTTTTTTACCCTCATATCTCAATAACAGTAAGAGGTAGGTCATGACGCTTATAACCTATTATATGTTGACTTGTTCATGGAAAATACAAAGCAAAAACCCCATCCAAATTGGACAAGAAATAGAGATCTTGCATTAAAATAAGAGGAAAACCCCTTTTGGCCCCTCTTAAAAACAGGTGGGCTAGATCCCCCAAAATCAATATCAACCTTTATTAAGAACCAATTATCAATGTCCTTAAAAGGACTGGCTGACTAGAACAAAGGTAATCGTGCGGAAACCAACCTGTCTACAGACGGGAACGCCGACGACGACAGCGCCATACCATAATACGACCGCATTTTTTTGCGGTCGTATAAAAATAAGAGTCGAAACACCACATATAAAAAATAACTTTATCTACATTACTACATTATAAGATTTATAATGTACGAAAACATCATATCTAAATTAAGTTTAATTAAACTATTATTATACATGTATGAAGACGAATATTACAAAACTTAATATGAAAAGATATGAAAACTGCAAATTTGCAAGATCATAACACAATTTATCAATATCAATACTAATGACAAATGGTCATGACCCTAATCAAATCGCACTTGGGTGAGATTGGTGATTTTATTGCAAAAAGAAATTACTTTGTAACAAACATTTCGATTGGTCTACAAAAGTACAAAACTTATGGTATGGAATGAAAAACGTACGGTATGGAATTGAAAACCAACGCGTTGGTTTTTCATACTGTACGAATTACGAATCAACGCGTTGAAAGTGATGACCAACGCGTTGATAGTGAAAACCAACGCGTTGGAAGTAAAACCAACGCAATGATAGTAAAACCAACGCGTTGAAAGTAAAAACCAACGCGTTAATAGTAAAAACCAACTCGTTGAAAGTAAAAATCAACGCGTTGATAGTAAAAACCAACGCGTTGAAAATTCCTACGGTATGTTCATACCGCCAATGACACGAACGGCCACTCATACCCTTTCAGCATCAAATATGATCTCCAATATTTTTAGATTTTTGTATTTCCGGTTTGTTCTGGTTCAATGTATCGAAATACTGGCAGAATTGCTTGGACTCATTGACAACCTTCTGGAGTTTTGTATGCAAAAGTTCAGGTTCTGTTTTTCCCTTTCCTTGGATTCGTTACTATCGTCTGGTATTAGGGAATCATAACAAGGCAGTTTGTTGTCTGAGATGTATTTCTTTTTTTTATCAAGATTTTGTTATAATAAAAATATACTGAAGAGATTTGTGAGGTATGTTGCTAACAAATTTCTATCATTCGTCCTTTAACCAATGAACGTGCTTGTAGCATTTTAGATTTAATTAAAATGTCTATTTTTTGTTTGAACTCCGAATGGTGTATTTGGTTCTTGATGGAACTTTTATCAAAATTTATCACAAACTTTCAAGTCAATATCTGAATCGTTGCCGCGATATATCACTAGCCCGCAACCAGTTCAAAGGCATAAACCAGGCGTATATCAGGATTTTTATACACGGTAACCAAACGAAAGCAAGGACAACGGGTAATTTGGCATAAAAGTTTGTTTAAAGCTTACACTTGTTTATCAGAGGTAGAAATATGTATGACATGTATTACTGCAAAAGGTTAACTGCTATATTAACGTGTCTTGTGGCCGCAGACACGTTATATTTGTTTACGCTTAGTTCGTCTAAAACTACCTAATTTATGATTGGTTAACGCTTTTGCCTCATACAGATAACTTCAAATATATGACTTCGATTATAACTGAATTGTCGTGTGATCGCTCGACGGGACACATACTTTGTTTTGATTACGATTCTTGTTCTATATTTAAACGACGACACCACTTTTTCTCTCTGAACATTTTGTTGTTTTGTTGGTGACACCTGGGACTAAAAAAACAATTTTAGTCCCAGGTGACACTGTTTAGTCTCTTGGATCCGACATGCCCATTTAGCTTAAATAGTTGTCGAACAGCTGAAAACATTTTACGTTTGATTATAATTTTTATTGTCTAGGTCTATTATTGAACAGGAGCTTGAACTGAAATTTCAGAGGTCAAATTACGTTTCACAAACAGCGTAGTATTCATCATTTTCAGACATGTTTGCCCTTGCAGAGATAATAACATATATGTATAATGCTTGACAAATGAGGGCGTGATATTAACCTCCAAGTTCTATTGAACGTATTTTTATCATGGAACTTGCCGTTACGTCTACTGTTAGTAGGGATTTCTCGCTGATTGTTTAGTTAATGGCGCCGGTGTAACTGTTCGTGCTGCTGAGGGTTGCAGTATTCGTCGTGCTCTTCAACCTCAGGTGTTTGATTACACTCACATAAGACTACTGATAAAAAAAAGAAAGCAGGCAGACAGAATAGGATAGACACGAATGCCAGAAGCGGAAACAGAAAGAGAAGTGAAAACAAGAGAATACGACATGATTGATGAGTATTTAGTAAGAGACATATTGGAGTTGGAAAGGACGACTAGAAGCTGATATAAACTTGACAATGCAAGCGCACGATAGCTTTTGGTCATGTTGAGGCATGAACTAATGTTAACGCAGGAAGCTGCTCTCTGATAGAGATAGTAACGGAGACAGGAAAGTAAAGAGAATAGGGTGGGAAATAAACACTGGAGAAAAACTAAAGAATACTCAAGTAGGAATTAAAAAGAGGCAGAATACTGGAACCAGAGGCTCCTAGGAGCCTGTAATCGCTCATCTGATATACAGTTGCCAAAACAAAGCTGGCATTAAAACAATTCGATTGAACTTTTGTTCCAATTGAGCAAACTGTTATAGACAAAAGATTTTTAATGAAAATATAAAAGAGTTCTATATGAAACTATGTTTAGCTGAGGCAGCCATCTTGGTGATTAAATTCTGAAAGGACAATTTCACCAAAGCTTAGTTCCAATTAAGCAAGAATTTTCAGACGAGAAGATTTTTAATTGAATATCCCATAGGGTCCTATGTTAAACCAAGGTCGGCAGAGGCGGCCATCTTGGTTGGCGAAAGGGGCCATCGGATAAAATTCTGAAAGGAACATACCTTAGGACCATTCTACTAAAGGTTGATTCTAATAGAGCATGTAGTTCCAGACTAGCAGATTTTTAATGAATTTCCCAGTCTAAGTTAATCTAAGTTCGGCTGAGGCGGCCAACTTGGTTGGCGGATGGGGTCAACAGATTAAGTTCTGAAAGGGACCCACCTAAGGACCATTCCACCAAAGTTTCAGACGAGAAGAGTTTTTAATGAATTTCCCATGTGTTCCTATGTTAAACATAGTTCGGCTGAAGCGGCCATCTTTGTTGGCGGGTGGAGACAATTTAAATTCACCAAAGTTTGGTTTCAATTGAGCAACTGGTTCTAGATGAGAAGATTTTTTAATGAATTTCCCATAGGGTCCTTACTTTACCTAAGTTCGGGTGATGCGGCCATCTTGGTTGGCGGATGGGTCAACGGGTATGATTCTGAAAGGTATTCATCTAGTGACCATTCCGTGAAAGTTCGGTTCCAATTAAACAAATAGTTCCAGGCGAGAATATTTTTAAATTAATTTCCCATAGGGTCCTATGTTAAACTAAGTGGCCATCTTGGTTGGTGGGTGGGGTCGTGGTGTACAATTCTGAAGTTCTATTTCACCAAAGTTTGGCATAAATTGGCTTGACCGTTTTCTATTTTATCAACGGCGGCCATACTGGATGGCCGATCGGGACCTCGGATGCAATTCTGAAAGGGGAGCATGCAAGGACGATTCCACCAAAGTTTGCTTCAGATTGGCTCAGTGGTTTCAGTGGGGAAGATTATAATGTGAATTGTAGACGGACGACGGACGCCAAGTGATGAGAACAGCTCACATAACCTTTTTTATCAGTTGAGAAAAAAACTACTCTCAAAGAATAGAAAAAAGCAACCAGAAAGGGCATAATCTGAACACAAGCTGAAGAAAATTATCTCGGAAGAAAAGACCATTGGCTCCTAAAGGCTCACCTGGCTTAAAGCTGTTTTGACAAATGGAAAATTTGAAGCTTTTTATAAACATAAAAGCAAATAAATTTCCACTGGGTCAATTTGGAAATATTGAAATTTTACTTTGATGTTTTAGAAGAGATTACTAAAATGTAAAATTCCCATAGGGTCCAATGTTAAACTATATGAGCCATGTTACATGGCGCCCGGCAAAACCGAACACAATATCTAAAGACGACCATCTAAGGATCATTCATATTGGTCCAATATTAAAATATGCCGAACCATGACGGCCATGTTTGATGCGGCCTGGCAAAACCGAACACAATTTTTTAGAGAAGACCATCTAAGCACCATTCCACCAAAGTCTGTTAAAAATTGACTCAGTGGTTTGAGAGGAGTTGACCAAAATGTTAAATTCCCATAGGGTCCATTATTAATCTATGCCGAGCCATGGTGGCCATGTTTGATGGGGCCTGGCAAACCAAACAACACAATTTTTAAAGAGGACCACCCAAGGACCATAATACCAAAGTTTGGTTTAAATTGACTCAGAGGTTTCAGAGGAGTTCACCAAAATGTAAAATTCCCATAAGGTCCAATGTTAAACTATGTTCGGCTGTGGTGGCCATCTTAGATTCCAAATCGATTCATCGGACAAAATTCTGAAAGAGGACCACTTAAGGATAAATTCTGTCAAATTTTGTTGAAATTGGCTGAGTGGTTCAGGACGAGAAGTTTTTTAATTGATTTTCCCATAGGATCTTTTGTTAAACTATGTTCGGCTGTGGCGGCAAACTTAAATTATGGATCATGGTCATCGGACACAATTCTAAAAGAGGACCACCTATGTACAATTGCTGCTTCGTATGGTTCAAAATGACCCAGTGGTTTCAGAGGAGAAGAACTTTAAAGACAAGTTTAATACGACAGGCGCCAAAAAATACTCTCAGATGAAAAGAGGACAAGAAGAAAGAAGCACTTAAAAGAAGCAGGATCTGTAGACTAGCCAAAGAAACTTATCTCGAAAGAAAGAAGAAAAAAGAGATAAAGCTTGCAGACGACAAGAAACTACTCTTAGACGACAAATGGACGAGAAGAAAGATCAGAATCTAAGGACAAGTTTAAAAAACTCCTCTCAGAGGACGAGAGGACGAGATGAAAAAAAGCAATCAGACAATCAGAAGGCCAGGAGCAGATCAGGATCGAAAGACTAGTTGAAAAACTAGTGAGCTGATATAGCAGGATCTGAAGATATGACCAGTTCTACTGTCATGTTCCTTTAACGCCTTGTCTTCTTTCTTTTACTGATCTGTCTTCTACCTCCCTTCTTCCGAAAGCAGCTTCCTGGCGTAGCTTAAGTTTCTGCACTGGAAGACAACCGTGTTCTACATTATGGTCTTTTCCACTTTCTTTCCAACACCAAAACGCCCCTAACTAGATCAGTGCAGCACTCTTTAATCTTTCTCCAACAGTAGTTTTGTGTAGTTGCGGTCAAATACTGAGGGTCGAAGAACAAGACGTGCAAATAATAAACAGCATCACTGTTATACCACAACTATGTTAAACAGCATCACTGTTATACCATAACTTCAAGCGACTATAAACAAAGACTAGTCAGCAACATCTAACAAATAAACAAGAGGAAACTAAATGACGTACAAGAAAAATGAAATGGTTTTGACACATTTTTCCGATATGTGCAAATCATCGGTGACCATATCTGGATGTGCAAACAAATCTTAATTGGATGAAATTGACGCTGTTAATGAAATGTTATTTGAAATATAAAACATCAAATCAAAACACCCGTTCAAGAATGGCCAGAGACAAAACATATAAAATCAAACTAGTATGTTGTTCGACGATTTGCAAACCAAATAGGCGTGTCAGAGTCGAAAGAAAAAAAAACTGTTATTTTAGGTTGTATTATTTCCCTGTTCAGATCAACATGATCAAGGAAACACGCGTTTCGACACGAGTTAACTGCAAAACATAACCTCTTGGAGCCATTGATTTCTTATATATTTTTTTCTTGGATGAAGAAATGGTCACGACGAAATGTACGAGTGATATAGATATTTCATTATTTAAAAGAAAGAACACATTTAAATTTGCAACACATCACGGAGGAAATCAAGTTTTTTTAACAGTGATTTGTCTTTCCTGGCTTCTCAATTTCTCAATTTGAAAAAAAGCATGAAAAGCAGCTTACTGTTGGAAGATTTAAATGTTGCAGTGATTATTTGACTACTAAAATAAGTATTTCTGTATATACTGCAATATTTTCTTTTACATATTTAGACTATAGAAATTTGTAAACCCTTGAAATACCAGTTTCTAAAATTATTAAGGCCTTGCCTTTAGAGAGGAGGAATGTAAAGTCTTCACAAGAATGATACCAGTATCTAGCTTTATCCGTTCACAATCTGTTCTGTTTGTTGTCTTCTCTTCCTTTTTGTGTCTAATACATGATAAAAGACCAATCACCAGTCAAGCAATTCTACCTCGTTTTGGTTGCTCTCACTCTTCGATCAATTCGAATCCATTTTTATCTAACTCTACAAAAAAAATAAATATATTAGTAAAGACATTATTAGAAATGTTTGCTTATTCGAGTAACAAATATCTGAGTAAAATACCAATGCGAGAGATTAGAAATACATAGTCTACAAAGACCAGATAAGCTCAAAACAATGAAATGTCAAAACTGAAATGAAATCTCTGACGCAACTTGCCTAAGCAGAGAAACCAACTTTAGTTAAAGGTAAAAGATCTTTATGGTTTGGACATCTGTCTGATAGACATTTCACAAAGCTTCAGTTAGTTCTATACTCCAGTAAGGATTTCAGATTTATGAACAAAACTGCTAGCGTTATATTAACTAAAGTTATCCCATGACATTGTTATATTTTTGAAACCATTGAGAAGGATTTTTTTCTTGATGTGAATGTTTTTCTACTTCACATAATTGTAACAATATGAGAAAGAAACACAGATTGTAATTAGATACCAGTAATAAAAATAAATATTTTAGGAATCTGACTTATACATTTTGAGCTGCTGCTTACAACTGCCCAAACAATTGTAAGAGCTGGTTGCCTCTGGTCGTGATGATTGGTATTTTTGATTCTTATTTACTTATTTTTAAAACTATTTCCCGATTTTCGTAACCAAGGATGCATCCGTAATTTGTATTTTTTTGTAAGAGTTACCTCACATGTTGGACGGTGTCTCATTATCAAACTCCTTAATTTCAGCTTTATAACTATATCCATACCGTCCCTTATGGTAGACAACTCTTACAAATCCAGGGATATGAAAATGCCGAATTACTATTTGTTTATCAGACGTCATGTCATTTAAAAAAATAGTAATAAAAACCTTTTTGATACTCTCTGACGTAGGAATTCTTAATTTTATGCAGTTTTCTCTCTTCTTTCTTTGCTTTTTTTCTTTCTTGTTTTTGTCCTCTTTTTCTCTCTGTTTTTGTTTGTTTCTTAATTTCTTCTTTTGTCAATACTGTTTTTCCATTTTCTTCAATTCGGTTTTTGTTTAACATTGCTTTCTAATATTTAGAAAATGCCTAAAATTAGAGTGATCTTCCCATATGTAAGAATTTCGAACCATACGATGTTCTTATATTTTTTCATTTCACGGAGATTCACACTTTGTTTTAAGTATTAACCGCACCGGCAAAAATTATATTGGTAACTTTTCTTGGAAAGTAAAAATTCTCTAGATTAACCATAATAAACATCAAGGCCAAAGTTGAAAAAAATCTTACAGTAGATAAACAGCCAAAACCAGTATAATGTTAAATTCATCTTAGGGAGTTGAACCTCTAACCCAATTGTATAAGGTATGCACTTCTGCCTTAGTGTTTATATATTTAGTGTGGATATAGAGATTTTTAGGAGGTATCGAGGTAGTCAAACTTGACTGCCGATTTTCTGGCGCCTTGCAAACTTCAGATATGGATATCAAAACACCGACTGCTGGAAGGATCATTCAATTTAAAATTATGGTAAAAATAAAGCATTTCAAGGACTCGCCTTCAACAGGACACTCATCTATGTTTCCTTTTTTGTTTCTCCTTCCATTTGTTTTCTTTCATTTTGTTCATCGTTGCCTACAAAAAATAATGCATTATAATGCATGTTTGGTCAGTTGCAATTGCTTTGGTGCTCTGGGTTTTATTGTACCAGTCAGGTTTTTTAAACTCATATAGTGTATGATGACAATGCGCATCTTATGCGTCAATCCTCTTTGTGACAAGTTCCAAATCCCCATCAAATGACAATGGCTTCCAGGACGCAGATACCCAGTGCCTATTCTTTCCACGGCACAACCTTTGCGAATGTATAGAACAAGTTAAATATGTATTCCGTTTTATAACTTTCGATACAGTTTTACTTTCGTTAGGATTGGAGTTAAATTAAAAGATGATTTGTGTAAGAGATGCCAGTGCATGTAAGTTTATTTTCGTCTTAATAAACATTCTATACCACTCGTCTATCGGGACTCCGTAATTTTCTAGACTTACCGGTTTTGGCAAGTGCTTCTTCGAAAACATCTTTTCTTTCAATTATTGTCAATATTTTTTTCATAATTTCTGAAACTTCGAGATCAACTTCAGATTTCACTTGTATAAAACATACATAATATTATGAAATAATTTTACCAATACAGATTCACGGATGTTTCACTTGAATTCGAAGTTTTACTTTTCACATCTTAAAATTCATTGAAATTTAAGGTTAGAACATATTTGATTGTTTTTCCAGCTTTTCAATTTTAACAGATCAATGTCCTAAATATATTATCCAAAGTGTATCACAGAACTAATTCTCTTTCGAAACTTTGAATTTGAAAGACAATTTCAAATAAAATCGAGTAACAAGGTGGGTCTCTGATTTGTTTTTTTCTCTCCGGCGACTTTAAGTCGCCGAAGCGAGACAAAGGTATGACTTCACGGCGGCGGCGACAAAAACAGTTTTGCAATCTTTATATCTCTGAAACTGTTTTAGGTTAATCAAATCTAATATGCAGATATAGTTCATGATATGAATTTGCCGACCAGTCATACGTCATTTGACTTAAAGTTCATTTTCATGGTTATATAATTTTGTTAACAAAATTGGAAAATCTTCGATTGTCGAGAAGTTTTTACATTCAAGCCCATTTCTCAACAACTGTTTAACCTAAACCCACCATATTCGGTCGGCTGTGGGATCTTGGTGATTACTTGCCAGTTTGTTGCATGTCATCTGACCCTGACCTCGTATTCATGGCTGAGTGACTTTCCATTTTTTTAATACTTAAGTCCATTTCTTAACAACTGTCACACCTAGCCTCATTTTGTCAGTCTTTTTCATGTCATTTGACCATGACCTCATTTTCATGGATGAGTGCCTTTGTAAATTTTGCCACAAGTTTTCATATTCAAGTCCATGTCACAACAACTGTTGTACCTAGACCCACCATATTTGGTCTGTTAGATCTCAGTATTTGCCAGTCTGTTGCATGTCTTCTTACTCCAACCTCATTTTCATGGTTGAGTGACCTTGAATTTTTTAAACTTAAGTCCATTTCTCTAAGACTGTGATACCTATACTCATCATAAAGTCTGTAGTTAGGTCTTGATGGGTCTTGTACATGTCAGTCTTTTATATGCCATTTGACCATAACCTTATTTTCATGAATGATTCCAATTTGCAGGCGAGACATTTCTGTGTCAACAATTGTTGATTATACAATGCCGTTATTTGGTGTTTTTAATGAGATTATTTGAATACCAGGTATATAATTTGCCTCTGTTGCAAAAATAATGACTACCAAGGGAATATAGATAAGATTTTGTGAACACAAGGGAAACCAATTGTTGATGGTGTTATATTTAGGACCCTCTTCGGGGTCACTTTGCAATGGGAACAACGATTGTTGATCAGTTTAATAGCACACACCTTCGGATAAAATGGTCGGCCCTTAACGGACTTAAATACATGAACATAAACAACCCTGTACTAGAAGATAGACCAGAAATAACGTTTACCAGATATTGATTAAGGTGGTACAGTGTAATCTTTGTGCAACGTGTTTGTCCTTTCGTATTTTACTTGGTGTGCTGAAGTTTCCTTATACGTCGAGTTCCGTGTAAGTTGATCAAAAGTGCAACGTTGAAATCAAGCCAAATTCTAATTTCCCGTTCCTCGTCGTGAAATAAAATTGTATTTCTTGTACTTACGTGCGCGGTCCACCCCCTGTACCACCCCATTGACACTAAAAAATCTGACGTTTTTCGGGATTTTTCTATATTCATGTATATGTTAAATGATTTCTATGTTAGCACAGACATGAACGTAGAGAGAAGTCGGAAGCAACAACACTCAAGGAGCAATGCCAAGAAAATTTTACAGTTACTATACCTACTAGACTCAGACTTTTACAGTAAACCCTCCTAAGAAATGACGATGAGGAACGCCATGTATCTGTCTGGATCCGTACCCTAGCAGGTACAAAAACATGTTTTAATATGTCGCAAATGAAATTTCTGCAGGTTCCCTGTATAGGATTTGTCGAAATTCAAGAATTTTTTTTTAAAAAGCTCCCTCACATGTGATTTTTTTCCTACTTTTTATTCCCAAGCAAAACGTATTCTATTGGTATATAACCTCCCTTGTATTTTCACAATTATATCGGTCACACCACTGGAAAGTTTCATATTTGTATTTTGAGGTAGTTTTCAACAGCGGGGAAACTACATTTCTTGTTTTTTTACACCATATATGAGTATTTTCTTTCCTTATGTTTAAAAAAGAAAATTTTGCAACCTTAAAATAGAAAACAGAGCGCTTGATATCGTATTTGTATGTTTCACAAATCCCTGAATCGCACTAGTTGTGTTTGCGACATTTAGTTAAGTAATACCTGACACATGAGTTTTTCCGTTTCCCTTCTCGGAAGAACTTAAACCGGTGTTATAAAGATCGAAGGGGCTCAACTTTAAATTCAGTACCCATACCATGTACTTCACAATTGACCATTTCTTTCTCCCTTTCCTTCTCTCTGACTCTCTCTCTCTCTTACTCTCTGTCTTTATTTCCCTCTCTCTCTCTCTTTTAATTTCTTCTCTTTTATACTGACTTCATTTTTTCTCTCGCTGTTTTGACTGACGTTCACAATTGACCATTTCTTTCTCCTTTTCCTTCTCTCTGACTCTCTCTCTCTTACTCTCTGTCTTTATTTCCCTCTCTCTCTCTCTCTCTTTTAATTTCTTCTCTTTTATACTGACTTCATTTTTTCTCTCGCTCTTTTGACTGACGTTATTTCTGATTGTTTAAAAAGTTATAATGACAAAAGAAAGATATCGTCATAATGATACATCCAATAACTTCATAGTCAAACCATAATAAACAGAACTGAAACATCTCGTGTTCTCTGCAGCTGGATTCAGACAATGCGGAGCTGAGATGTTTAAAAATCCGATTTGCAGCCGGAAAGACGTTTAAATTGGAACTGAATCTGACAGTCTCGTGCAAGAACTTAAATAAAAAGCAAAGCAAGCGTAAGACTTACTCCTCAGCATGTTAACAAAGAATAATAGTTAAACAAATGTATTCAAAATGCGTATACATGAACATAATGCCAATATTTTTTTTCGAAGTTAAACAAAACTGTGCTGACTGTTTGTTTCATCTTCGTCTTTGCTCATACATTTAAAAACGTTATAAACTCACTGTATGACATTTACAATTAAACAGAGAACGATGTTTTATCTTTTTTTTCAAAGGTGAAACTTGAGATAATAAATACAGAACCTTTTCGGACTGAAGATGTTTTCTAAGACAGGTATCTTTCCTATAACTTTTATAACACTTTGAAATAAGCGTATTTTCAAGGCAAGACATGAAAGTCTTTGTGTTTTTCTGGAGAATGTCCTGGTGTTTTTCCAAGAAGACAAATAAATCAGTATGGACTTTTTCTAACCCAGCTCGCATGACTTAAGGTATCAAAACACTCATTCATCCCGTGAGTTAGAACACATACAAAAATAGTGCTACAATACACAATATAGTCCCATGCAGTACGCTGTATTTTCGAGACTAGTTTTTGAATTTTAGTAAGTGAAATTTCATTTAAAAGAAACATGTATTTGGACAAAATGGAGCCCTGGTTTGATCAATATTAGGAGTGATTTGAAATATGGCGGCATTTCCAACAACGCAACGCTAACAAACGTTTCCAGGAAGTAAAAAACACCCTTTTTAACAGAGGTTCACCATGGGAGATAGCGTTTCACCAGACTATTTTAAACCTACCATGCATTTTTGTGGGATGATAGTCAAGACATCTATGAATCGGTATATGTATGGTCTTTGCCAAGTTGCAGTTAAAGTCAAGTAGGTAGACGAATTCCAACATTCCTGAAGTTAAATAAAAATCTGAAATAAATCAATTCTTGTTTTTTCCTCCGTAAGTAGTTTGTTTTGATTCGAAAAAATCATACCTATTAAAACGATGTAAGCTCGATTTTGTATTTTTTTAATTTTCCCGCTGACCTGGAAGAGTTTTCTTAACCATAAGATTCTAAATCAAAATACCCCTTTTATCGGATTAAATTGTCGGCCCTTAACGGACTTAAATACATGAACATAAATAACCCTTTACTAGAAGAGTAGACCAGAAATAATGTTTACCAAAAGAACACTAGCACATATTGATTAATGTGGTTCAGTGTAATCTCTGTGCAACGTCTTTGCCCTTTTGTATTTCACTTGGTGTGCTAAAGTTTCTTTATACGTCGTGTTTCGTGTAAATTGATCAAAATGCAACGTTAAAATCAAGCCAAATTCTAATTTTCCGTTCCTCGTCGTGAAATAAAATTGTATTTCTTGTACTTTAGTGCGCGGTCCACCCCCTGTACAACCCCCATTGACACGAAAAAATCGGACGTCTTTCTGGATTTTTCTATATTCATGTATATGTTAAATGATCTCTATGTTAGTACAGACATCTACTTACAGAGAAAGCGGAAGCAACAACACTCAAGGAGCAATGCCAAGAAAATTTTACAGTCACTATGCCTACTAGACTCAGATTTTTACAGTAAAACCTGTGACCCCCTCCTAGGAAATGACGAAGAGGAACGCCATGTATCTGTCTGGATCCGTACCCTAGCAGATTTAATTTGTCGCAAATGAAACTGTCTGCAGGTTTCCTGTAAATGATTTATCGAATTTCAAGAATTTTTAAAAAAAAGCTACCTCACACGTGATTTTTTTCCTACTATTTGTTCTCAAGCAAAACGTATTCAATTGGTATATAACCTCCCTTGTATTTTCACAATTATATCGGTCACACCACTGGACAGTTTCATAATTGTATTTTGAGGTAGTTTCCAACAGCGGGGAAACTACATTTCTTGCTTTTTACACCATATATGAGTATTTTCTTTTCTTGTGTTTAAAAAAGAAAATTTTGCAACCTTAAAATAGAAAACAACGCGCTTGGTATCGTATATGTATGTTTTACAAATCCCTGAATCGCAGTAGTTGTGTTAGCGACGTTTAAGTTAATACCTGAACATGAGTTTTTCCGTTTCCCTTCTCGGAAAATCTAAAACCGGTCTTAAAAAGGGGCTCAACTTTAAATTCAGTACCCATACCATATACTTCACAATTGACCATTCCTTTTTCCTTTTCCTTCTCTCTGACTCTGTCTTACTCTGTTTTTATCCCTCCCCTTGTCTCTCACTCACTCTCTCTCTCTCAATTTCTTCTCTTTTATACTGACTTTATTTATTCTCTCGCTGTTTTGACTGACTTTATTTCTGATTGTTTAAAAAGTTATAATGACAAAAGAAAGATATCGTCATATTGATGTATCCAATAACTTCATAGTCAAACCATAATAAACAGAACGGAAACATCTCGTGTTCTCTGCAGCTGGATTCAGACAATACGGAGCTGAGATGTTTAAAAATCCGATTTTCAGCCGGAAATACGTTTAAATTGGATCTGAATCTGACAATCTCGTGCAAGAACTTAAATAAAAGGCAAAGCAAGCGTAAATGTTACTCCTCAGCATGTTAACAAAGAATAATAGTTAAACATGTGGGAAATGTATTCAAAAAGCGTATACATGAACATAATGCCAATAATTTTTATCTAAGTTAAACAAAACTGTGTTAACTGTTTGTTTCATCTTCGTCTTTGCTCATACATTTAAAAACGTTATAAACCCACTTTATGACATTTACAATAAAACAGAAAACGATGTTTTATCATTTTTCCAAAGTTGAAACTTGAGATAATAAATACAGAATCTTTTCCGACTAAAGATGTTTTCTTAAGAGAACATGTATCTTTCCTATAACTTATATAACACTTTAAAATAAGCGTATTTTCAAGGCAAGACATGGAATTCTGTGTTCTTCTTAAGACTGTCTTGGTGTTTTTCCAAGAAGACAAATAAATCAGGATGGACATTTTCTAAGCCAGCTCACATGACTTAAGGTATCAAAACACTCATTCATCCCGTGAGTTAGAACACATGCAAAAATACACAATATAGTTCCATGCAGTACGCCGTATTTTCAAGACTAGTTTATGAATTTTAGTAATTGAAATTTCATTTGAAAGAAACATGTATTTTCAAGAAACATGTTCATGTCTAGCAACATTCCAGCCGCACCTGCATACGGAGTGTATAGCTCTCAATTGATACGCTACTCCAGGGCTTGTGCTTCCTATCAGGATTTTATTGGTAGAGGGTTGCAGCTGACTAGAAAACTACTTAGCCAAGGGTTTCTTTCTCAGGGAAAGATAAGAGTCATCACTCGGGAAGTTTTTCGGTCGCCATCATGATTTGGTTGACCGGTACGAAATATCCATTTCACAGACGACAATGGATATCTTCCGACTGTCATGAATACAAATCCGTTCCTATACCTATTGCGACCAACATCGATTGTGACTAA
>JAULBM010282753.1:0-16413 GCA_032357055.1 Geukensia granosissima
AGATACCTGGTGCCTATTCTTTCCCAGGCACAACCTTCGAGAAGGGGAGTTCGAGTATTTATACATCCCGCTCGAACTAACGGACGTCCGTTTAGCAGGGATTCTACCTGCAGGCGGAGAAACCGAACGACTTATTTCTATACCCCGGCCGCCCTCGGGGGTCAAAATGGATAACTGATGTTAAAGCCTTTTCTGCTATCTAGACTGCCCGGCATAGTAATTGGGTTTCCAATTGCACACAATTAAACAGAATTCCAGAAAACCAATGTAAAGACAATCAACAGAAACAAATGCACAAACAAGATAAATTGTTTTAAGTTTTAAAATAAATCTGGACCAAAGTTTCTTATCTTCAAATAATATTTATAAAATCTTTATTGAAGCCAATTTGGAAAATTCTATTGGAAATACAAAATGGGAAACCAAATAAACACAGGAATTCGAAACAAAAATTACCCAATGCATTTTTTGTTACTTTGAAATTCGGATATCTGCACGATAACAAATAAAGGATATTTAAATGAAAATTATTTCACTATATTTTATCATATCATCAGCATCTTTTTACTTGAAAGATATATACATAATCCATTGTGTAGCATTTGTAACGTAGGAAAAGATTATGAACACATTTTCGTTAAATGTTTATGCTATGATTCTTTCGGAAAAAGGCAAAATGTTTAGCTCACCTGGCGAGCTTGCCATCACTTGGCGTCCGTCGTCCGTTCGTAAACATTATCATTTTAGTCAACTCCTCTCTGATATCACTGGTCCAAATTTAATCAAACTTGACAGGAAGCATCTATATAAGGTCCTTTATAACGATTGCTTACTTTATCCCGACCCGTCAACAAACAATGCCGCCATGGACAATTCAAATTCCAAATTGGCTGAAACATAAAAATATTATTTGCTCTTAAACCGCTAGGCCAAATTTAACCAATATTTATAGGAAGCATCAATGATAGGTTCTTTATAAAGTTTCCTCATTTTGTCCCGATAGGACAAAAACCATGCCGCCATGGCCTATTATTAATTCTGATTATCTGATAAATTAACTATCTTCTCTCTGAAACCGCTTGGCTAAATGGATTCATATTTGATATGGAGCATCTGTGGAAGGTCCTTTATAACGTTGCTTCATTTTCATTTATCAGAAACTATACATGGTCATCACGGATGATTCTTATTTCTGATAGGATTATACAGTAAAATTCTTCTTCTAAGAAACCACTCAGCAAAATGGATTAATATTCAATATAAAGCATCTGTGCAAGGTCCTTTATTAAGTTTCTCTTTTTGTCCTGATCGGAAACTAAACATGGACGCCACGGATGATTCTTGTTTCTGGTTGGCTGATTCATCAAACAATCTTTTTCTGAAACTTCTTGGCCAAATGTCAGATGAGCGATATAGGCTCAACCTCCTGAGCCTCTAATTACATATGCTGAAGAATGGTCATTATACAACACAATTAACATATTTAATATTTGGATATAGAATAAATATTGACAAATATTTTGGCATTCATTTCTACTTGTAACATTTTTATTCAATATTAACAAGTCTCATCACTTATCAGATAGAATGAGCAAAATATTCTGCGATTTAGAATGGAATTATGTCGCAGATGTAAAATTGGGATGCACAACAATATTCACAAAGATTTTAAAGTAGTTTCTTATTTCAATATAGTAATTAAATGACCAAAGTTAACATTACCCTTTTTTATAATTTTTTTATATTAATAAACATAATATGTTTTCCTCATATCAGAAGAATGTGATTAACCTGAACTTTTATGCCATTACAGACTAAATGCTACTTGTATAACGAAAATTTTATTAAATGAGAACTGAATCTTGAATTTTGTATAACATACCCGTAGCCAGCGGGGGTTCGAGGGATTCGGTCGATCCCCCCTTTAAAACCCATAAGCACTATTAAATTCCCAATTTCGAAAGAAGTCTGACTATTAAAGTATAAAAACAGGACTTTCTGAAATTAAAAATGCCAGGAAATTGCTAGATTGCAGGATTTTGCACCGAATATAGCAGACCCCCGGCCGTGAAGATCGCTTCGAATCCCCCTTTGAAAATTTCTGGCTATGGGCATGTATAAATACGTCCAATAGATCAATTGATTCGAGGAAACCTTAAATTATTCACCCATCAACAGAACTTAACCATAAATTAACAATGTTAATAGCATACTGAGAACAAAAGGTTAAAAGATCTAGTACGATATAGATAAACATTGTAAAACAATAGGGAAAGGTGTGTTATTCCGTAAATTACATGTACATTTCAACCAAACAATTTGTTAAACCTTTTCCTTTTGAGTAACACGACGGGGGACATACATGCAACAAGAGTTGCTCACCCTTCCTGACATCTGAACGCACCCTAGTTTTGGTAGGGTTAGTGATAGCCCTAAAAGACCTGTTAAGTATAAAGTATTCAATAAAACTATTAAAGTGATAACAATTAACAATTGGGCATATACAATTATTTGATACACATTTTTCTAAGTGTTTTCAAAAGGACATTAATTATGAATACTTCTTAGGCGAATTAATAATAAACTCACAAACATATGACATGAATCAAATGGCATTTGTCATAAAATCTGCGACAAACGTTTAAATAAAAAATTACAAGCTCGATTAGTCATAAAACGGATGTCACAGCTCTTGGTCCTGGAAAGGTAACTTTAACTTCTAAAATAATTCTTGTTTGATAGGTTTCGAACTTTGACTTTCTTTTTTATTTTTTTGTCATGTTCATATAAGCCTGCACTAATGTTATCTATAGTAAGACAATAAATATTCAAACTGTCAACTGACACTCTAATTGTATGTTATGTTCAGAAAAACCGTGCGACTTCTCCAAAAGCAATCTACGAGAGGAAATGAAGATAAGGTAGATTTACTCAAAGTTGTCAACCAATATCTAATGATTTACTTGATATTCAAGGGAAGTTGTGGATCTTGAATTGAAACGCCATTTAAGTCTAGCTATGTAAAGTCTATAAATCTTTTAAACAGTAAGAACTATTTCAAATGTCGTCTAAAGCAAGTTGTCGATAAAACCTTTAAATGTGTATGTCTCATATCTAGAGCCTTATATATTTTTCTAAAATCACTTTGAATAAGACTAAGGTATTGAAATCATAATAAAATCAGTGTTTTGTGGTTTTTTAAGCATAGTTTGAATTTGAAAGATTTGAAGGGGTGGGATTTTCATATTATATCTCATCTTTACATGGTCATTAAGTGTATTTTATGTACGTATTTTTTAAATGCCAATGCCGTAAATAGTAACGTTTATGATATTATTTTTTTCTAAATTTCATTCAGGTGAGCAGGAAATTATTTTATTTGTCAAATAAATAACAAATCTGTTCTAATGACCGAATTATCTTCATTTTTCGTTTACATTGAACTACACATGTACACAGTAGACCAACCTTACCTAATTTTAACAGAACAGACCCATCAAGGGTGGACCTTAGTTGGATATTAATGCCACACTTTTGTTGTTTTTCCAAATGTCATGTTTGGCGAAATTCTTTCAACCATTTATTAACATCGGAATCAAATGATTATATTATAGAGAGTAATAGAGTATTCTGCTGTAGAAAAAAATCAGTGATTGAAAAATAGCAGTAACTTATCTTTTGCATGTAGCGAACCAATTATCATGAAGAAATTTGCGCAGCATTTGGTAGCATCATTAACAACGATAAATACAATTTAGTACATTAAATCTGAAAAAAGCTTAAATGACCATGTCATGTGTAGTTTCAGTGGGAGGTAACACTTTCTAATGTAGATAGACAGACGGATAGACAGACGAAGCAAAGACAATCGTACGAACGATGAAAATAGATTACTTCACACTACAAGTCATGTGAGGTAAAAATTTTCATATTACGGCATTTCAATTATTAATTTTAAGGTTTGATAATAATACATTTTTTCCTTTGTTGCCAAACATTCACATACAAAAATACAATAAAAATGTTAATATGATGTATTTTAGTTATTATAATATTTTAAAATACTTTATTTAAATACATTTTATTTTTATTTTGTTCATTCAGTTATGTTTTTATGTAAACTGCGTTCTTCTGTTCAATATTTGACTGTCATTGAAATGTCTATTAAAAATACAACTACGGGAATTAGCTTAGATAGAAAACATAGGTTTCTGAGAAAATTGAAAAAGACAGAAGTTAAAATGGCAACAATCTGTACTTCAAATTACTTCATGCCTTTCTCCAGTTCAGTTGAAAAATAGTAATCACATGAAATTAATCAATGTTTTACGCATTGAATATACAGCTTGTCTCAGCATATGTACCCAAAGTCCGCAGTCGAGGCCAAGTTTATATTCAGAAAAAAAATTATCTGAATTAACATGAAGTAGCTGAAAAGTCCTAGCATGAACGTTTAATGCGACTTCTTATTACAAAATAACCAATGTTAAATATCGCCACGAAATGGCTGAAATACTGCCGACGTGGCGTAAAACGCCAACCAATCAACCAATGTTAAATAAGTAACTGGCTGACAAATGACACTTTAAAAAGCATTTTGTTAGCCTTTGAAAATGATAACGTATTAGCAGTCGATGTCAGAGATTGTAAATAATTGCTGGTTTGTTGATATCATGGTTCACAATTTTTTCAAAGTATTCCCTCGCAGTCTGTGAAAAAGCCGGAAGGTCCATTTTTTAAATAAATTGTAATGCATGCACTATTTTTGCATATTTTGAACTGTCAATCCAGTATAGAAACCTGTATTCTAGAGCATAATGCTTGTTAATAAATGTTAAATAAAGTAAATAGATCTCATATGTTATTTTGGTGATGAAGAAATTGCTCCACATCTCTCATTTACATTATACCTGTTAAAAATCAGTATGACCGAAGCATTGTTGCACAAATGGGAAATCCCCAAATTACACATCGTACGTGATGATGATTATAGTCTTATTATTTGTTTTTTTTTTTCAGATTAGAAATCCTACCCCAACTTGATTATAGCTTTGAACTCTTGTGCCCCCCTCCCAAATGTTATTTTATGATTTTGAAACAAAGGTGAATCCTTGATAGTCATTCCCTCTTTACAGAAATTGTATTTAGTCTATAGTTAGCTAATTCATTCATTGACCTGAGAGTGTGTTTAAAATGAGTAATCTGATTGGATATTGGTCAGTTATCGGAAAAAAACTACATTCCCAGCATTCGACTGGGATCTTTAATTGGTCATCTCTGTGACGTATATTGTTCGATCTTTCGATTGGTTCCATTCATCATTACGTACGATGTATGTGTGATTTTCGAGCTCACTTCAAGCAAAGATGCTTCGTCATACTAATTTTTTACAGGGTGTAAAGCACTATAGATGAATTAATCCTTCTTGATTGGAACATACTTTATGTGTTAACCGATTAGAATTTTAATAATGAAAACAACATCACTGATTAAAGATGCTTGTTTGGCCAAATCTAATTAGTTGATTAAAATTTGGCCGACTTGATCACCGGGGCTATCTCTTCGAACTTGAAATGTAATACCTAAATTCTCCATATTTATTTAACAGATTTAATTTTGGATAAGAAAGAGGCACTCGTCTTACAACGAAAGGTATGATGTTTGTCACTGACCTTCGCAAAAACAATGGCTATCTCTGGCTGGAATTTCCAACAAGTCAAACTTAAGGCTTATATACGACAAAATTATTCACGAGAATTACGTTAAACTTGCTAGGTGCTGTCGACGTTTCAACTTCATATGTGATCTCATGGCTTTTTTGTATACTTCATGATTTTCATTTTTTCGCTCTTTCGTTTGCATATTGCTTTAAGTTCATTTTAGTTTGATCGATTGTTTCTGGATTATGTTCCGAACGTTTCAGTTCAAAAGTCATATTGGTCCAACTCTAGCTGGATTATGTTGTACCGAATGATTCAGGAAAAAAATCATGTTGTTCCGATTGTAGCTGGGTTATATTTTTCCGAGTGGTTCGGGACGAAACTCGTGTTGTTCTAACTGTACCTGTGTTATAGTTCCTCTGCATGTAGCTGTACTGAAGACGTTTGGACGGTTAATTGTTTTAGAGAAGTTGGAATTATTTAACTGTAGCTAGGCTTATTTTTATTGCTGTTTTTGTTTTATAATGATTATGAATTTTATTTCAATTAGAAGAAACCCTTTAACTACACGTTATATCGACACTGAACATTTACATGTGCAAACCTAAATATTGTAATATTTATTCTAAATGTCAATATTTTCAACGTTAACCTAGATTAGATTTTAAGGATTCCACGACGGGTGTTGTGCGCAAGACAGGGGATGCCTACCTTTCCAGAACAGCTGATCCCACTCCTGTTTTGTAAAGGAGACGTGGATTCCAAGCCCTTTTTATTTTATTTTTTTCGTTTTTCTTTTAGTTTATTTCCAATTTATCTTGTCTCTTCGATCTATGCACTTTTGATCTCTCACATGGCTATTCTACAATAGACTTAGCTAAAATTGCAACATTGATTCCCTTTTACTAAACTATTCCTACACATGAACATGATTTAAAGTTTCACGTAACCAATATAAGGTACAAGATTAAATTTATTATAGTGAAATTAATTGCAGATGAAATTATCATAATTTGATTTGCTTATATATTTAAGTAATAAGTTTAAGCCTTTGACAATTATCATATTAACTTAACAGTAATATACATGGTCCATCATTGCTTGATTATATAAAGGACAGGCTTCCCCATTTCTAATATTATTGACCTAATAATTCTCAAATTACAAATGTACCCCAATAGCATATTGTGAAAGTGATATTAATGGAAAAGGATGTCACTTCCCATACGTTTACTTCGCAATGTAAAATCCATATCAGACCTGAACTCGGATATGGATTCAAAATGTAAAATTCACATCACCCTCGTATCAATCCTAAAGATATGTTAATCGAAGTAAAATATGTTCCATATGAGCAATGCAGATAAGAAAATATCACTTTTAAACATGTGATAATAAGCAAAATATTATCAACAATACTGGGCCCAAATAAAAATGGCTGGTCAGATATTTTTGAATTTTTTGGCCAATAACTACGAATCCTGATTTCATAATATCTTAACATTACAGGTCCTTAAGACCATTTTTTATAAAGACTAAAATCAATTACTTAACTTTTTTCTTATTTACGAAAAATGGTTTCTTCTGATTTAACAAAAAAGTTTCAAAGATATTAAAGGGAAGATTTCAATAAAATATCCCTTTTTGGAAAATCACTGTGGTTAATTTGCGATAGAATACCTTATGTTTTGGAACACCAAGGGCATATCTTAGCAATAAAACTTTATTGTTAGAGATAGGATGCATAAAGCATACCTAGTATAAGGCAAGTAGTTAGAATTTTCTTGCTATTTTTTAAGATTAAAAAGAGAATAATCACGTTCATTGTTAAATTCAATAACCACGAATATTGCCGTCTTACAATTCATACAAGAAATATTTGTTAAATGAACGGTTACGTAATGTGTGATTTTCATCATACATGGACGATATCTTGTCAAGTTACAGTCAACACTGATTTGATTTGAATTATAATGGCAATTACAAGAAGATTATATGCAAAATATCATCAAATAGAACTGATATATTGAAAAGAATTGATATGATAAATTGACAGTTAAATAAAATAGGTTAACTATACCCTGGCAACATTCAGTTGAACTGTGAGACATTGCATGAAAAAAGAAGCTAATTAAAAACATGCTGTAAGGTAACGTATATCTGAAAAACGTCTAAGGTTGCTTTTACGAAAATCATAAACTACAAATTTGCGAGCTGCTTCTTTATTTTCTTACTTCTACTTTCCATAATAACCATATTTTTTTAGGAACACAAAAGTTGGAAACTGACTTTCTGTTTCAGCAATGAATGACTTATTAGTCTTGACATGTTTATCTTGATGAGAGCTTTCATGTGTCAGTACTAGACCAGACAAGTTTATAGGATAAATCAACATATTTGGTACGACAGTGCTATTTGCGAAATGACCCTTATCGTAATATAATATCAATTGCTTCTATTAAGTATGTATCAAATTGCAATGTTTTAATTAAAAACATGGCAGATATCAAGTTCACAATTAGCTTTCAGGGATGAGACGTCATTCTACAATCGAGTGATGTCTAAATCATTAAACAAATATTACGACAATATCAATAAAGAGAATGAATATTTCCATACCGACTTGTTCCAACTAAAAAAAGTTAAGCAACACTATAATTTACAATAGTGCAAGTTAAACTTTGCCAACGTGTTTCTGTCTAGAAAATAAACTAAATCTACATACCAGAATCTAACAATGAAAAACCCCCAAAAATCAGTAAAAATTGTGGGGACAAAAATTGCCCTTCACACTTTTTTTAAAAAGTCTTTCTTTGACCAGCATGACCAGAATAAGTTTGTTTTCAAAAGTTAATGGAAATGTCAACAACAATCAACACACCATTCTGTCATGATTTGCCCATTCATCTAATGCTCTGTCACGTCATTGGTAAATCTGAGAACTTCAATGTCTTCAGCAAAATCGATTAATGACTAAAAGTATTACGAACGTTTTCCTTCTCAAAAAATTATTAAACAGAATCTTTAAAAATCATTGAAAGGTGAATAATGACATTTTGCACATTTTAATTCAATATCGAATATATGTGTTGCTAAAATTTTTAACAGTTTATTAGAGAAGCTTCAACTACAAGTGCCGTGTAATTGTTGGTCTCAGAGAATTAGTTTATGTATCCTGAGATAAGATTCAACAACCCAAGGCTGTTGCTTTTTACCAATTAAACATATTCTTGCGTATTCAGGACCAGACTTTAAATTTAATGATCATGAATGAACCCTAAATACTGCAGAAGAACGACAAGCCAGAATTTTAACGTGTTACAGCATAAAAGCATTAGTCCACAGTAAGAATTCCACTTTACCCAGGCACATAATTCTGACTCTGAACCGACCGGTCATTGCACTGACTCCTAAATACTGCGTGCTTAGCAGATAAGCTGCAAATAATAGTTTTAATATCTTTGGTTTAACTTTTGCACTCGCACCGAGCAAATCTTAAAATTAACATGTTAACTTGAGTATTGTCTTCGTGAATCTTTATACGCATGGCTTATTATTGTCATTTTGTTCACCATGCTAAAATTTGATATAGATTTTGAACGATTTTGTATATCTTTCAATCAGTTTTTTTAGGTATTTTAAGGGAAGTTGAAAAATCGGTCTTCACTATTTAATTTGTTGTAGCTACATTCAAAAATTATAATCAATTTCCGTTAGTCAGTTGAAGGTTGGAACATTATATGCCAAAAACATCTCATTGTGAGCAGTATCAAAGGGGACATCTAATTATTAAAACAGAAGCAGTACTAAACATAAAAGTTCGCTTACTTAAAGGAAATGCTTACACTTAAGGATCGGAGCGCAGTGCCATTATCGACTGTACGAATTATTATTTATCCTATGCATTTTTATTTCAGTTTTTGTTTTTTGTCATTTTCTCGACCCATATTTGTCTCATAGGTTTGAAGAGTGATTTCTTTTATATGTAATTCGTAGTTTTTCAAAATTCTTCATGAAATCAATCTTTTAGTACATGTAAAAAAGTTATTTCCATAGGTATTTTATTTCATTCATTAGTTTAGATAGCAACAAATAACTAAATATGAAATATTTAGTTATCAAATTGTTTTTTACTACAAGTTAAAAATCATTTAAAGAATTTGCACAGCTTCAGTGTCCCTGGAATTATGATTACTTTATTCGTTGAAATTCACATAGAGTTTATTGAAAATTTTACTGCGAGTTTGGAATAATTGGTGAAATCGCAGTTGTCACTGCCGTCAGATTTGGCTTCTCATTTCGATTTGTTTGGACTTGCGTGTTCTATTTTTTTTTAATTCCAACGTTTTCATTTCTAATGCTTCGCCTTGAAAATTAAATATAACATATCCAAAATTTTTCATTTTTATCATAATAAGTAATTTTGTATTTGTCAATATCTTTCATGGTTAATCATTGGTACCTGAAGGTACTCATCAGCCCAGTTTAACATAAATTCCGTTATCTCAGTATTCTCAATATATTGAATATTGTTATTTTTAAAGAAGTTTGCGCAGGCTCAGTGTCCCTGATTGTCTTTGAAATTCATATCATATCAAACTCACCAAACGCACGGTTTTAATTCCACTACAAATTCATATTGCAAGATAATTTGTAAATGTTTTCGCTTTGAAAAAAATGACAGACAGATATTTCTGTGTTGTTGTATTGACTGTTATAGGTTATACTCCATAGGTTTTTTCCATTTTATTTTGGGTTCAATATTAGAATTGAAATCCAAAGGGCGCCAATAGGCACATTCATTTTCTTGTATATATATGAAAAGATGTTAGGTCCTTAGAGGGACCACAACAAAAAAAAGATGTTAGTGAATCTTAAGCTGAAAAGGATTTAAGCTGAAGAATATTTAGAAAAAGATACAGGCTAAAATAAATATTTTCAGAACTTTTATCCCCAAAACCCAACATTTAAATGGAAATAGCTTGCAGCTGTATTTAAAACCAATGAGGAATCCATTTTATTTCGGGCAAATGTCAAATGAAAAAAATTAAGTTTTCGAGAATGGTTATGTCAACCCTATAAAGCAATCTCAAAGTAACTAAGATCCAAATCAGATACCTATTCGTCAACTCAAGGTAATTGCTCATAAACATATTGCAATTTGAAAAAAAAAGATTGATTGATTGTTAAATGCCAGATATATCATTCATATTCAGTATTAGGAGTATAAATGTCGACAAATTATAATACAATTACCAAATAGGAAGTATTTTGGTGGCACACAAAAGGAGACGTACTTGATAAGATCTATGTTATCTTAATCATTTAAGCTCCTTGAGAATTAAATTTGGATACATTATTATGTAATTGAGAGCGGTATTTTAAGTGTTCCGTAGTTATTAAATTTGAATCGTTTCACCCTAAAACACATTATTGTCGTAAATAAAAAATTCTGATTGAACCGACTTACCGGTTTCGTTTTTGAATTTATTGAATTTGTATATCTTATATATTTATTCACTATCACTTAGCAATGGCGCCCCCCTGTGAGGTATGTTCATTTGTTTCACACGTACAAGTAGGCTTAAATATATTGCTGTGTACATGCTTTTTAAAATCAATTTAATATGGTGAAATGTATTATTTATATAGCTGTCGTTTGTTATTTGTTAAATTTAATTTTTTTTCTTTGCTTTGTCTCTTTCAAACGTTGGACATTCCATTCCAGTATCCGGTGTAAGATACTGTGATTAGTAGGTGTAACCAATTTTGGAAGTAAAAAGACTGCTAATGTGTTTAATAGCAAACATCAATTTTTAAGAAAAAGACAGACACAAATGGCTAACGTAAAAATACCTACTGATAAACTATTATAATTTTTTATTAATTCGGAATAATTCTGACGCAAGTGAAAAAAAACTGACTCTTAAATTGTCGGACCTCCTTATCGTTTCAAGATGGTAAAATCTAATTATATGAATCTAACTGATAAGCTGTTAACAATTCTGTCTTGACATAATTTTCTCTGTTTTTTTTGTATTCATCAATATGCACATATCCATTTTTTTCTAGCGAAACACAATTCTATCGTTTCTATCTATTAAAAATTCATTTGGAATTTCATTGGTGTGAACAGGCAATGGCAACTTCCGTCTTCCAATATATACAAAAAAGGCATTTTTCATGCAATGCTTTTAAGCCAAATCCAGCTAAGTTTACACGCCCTGCACAAAAAAAAAAAAAAAAAATAAATAAAAGAAGGATAATTCTCTCGACGGTTAAAAGGCGAAGAAACAATACAATATACAGTTCATTAACAACAAGAATCGGGAAATACCACAAAAACTCAGTTTAAAATGAAATATATGTGGGTTCATCTGTTAAATATGTAAAAAAAAATACAGTTTCAAGTGATGTGTCACTCATCCACTGTATTTGACCTAATTTTTAATTAAGTTGTTCTTAATATTCAATTTCATTTTCACTTATAATCTCAGAGAAAAGTCACAGATTGTCACTCGAGGTTTAGTACTCAAAAATATCTTCAACCCCGCCACATACTTTTTTTTCTGTCCCAAGCCCAGAACCTGTAATCCAATGGATGTCGTTTTTAAGTGCTACTTGGTTAACATTGTCAATATATTGGCCAATTTCAATATCTTCACGCTTTATTTAGGGGACTTTTAGAACTTACCTTAGGGTGTTGACATGTGTCTTTTATTGAAGGCCTAATGGTAACCTGTAGGAGTTTGTGCTTTGTACGTTTTGGGTGGCTGTCTCATATCACATCTCCTTTTTTTATATTTACGTATAAAAATGAATCGTATGTCTATGCATAACAAAGATTTATACAAATACGAATTCACAAATAAAAAAGATCTATGAATACGTGTACGCAAAATCGGTCTTCATATGTTCGAGTGTTGCCAGACATCTCTCTGAACTACATGACAAATATGATGTAGTCGCCGCCGATAAAGCCCCTAACAATATTGTGTTTTTAAATCACACTACAAAGACTACTTAATGAAAGAGTTAGGTATTGACACTTCATATTGCAACCAATTATATAACCCGAAGACACTTACCAAAGAAAAATTCCTTGACAATCATCGGTCAGTTTTGTCCTCTTTTGGAATTTCAACTAAGAGAGAAGAATTTGATCTTCCTTCACTTTACTGGATTCCAAAGCTTCATAAATGTCTTTACAAGCAACGTTACATTGCAGGTCTGCCATATACGCTACAAAATCTCATTCCAAAGTACTGACAGTTATTCTATCAGAAGTAAAAAATGGGTTCCAGAAATACTGTGAAACAAGCTATTTCAGAGGTTTCGTGAATCCAAAGATCTGTTAGAATGATTCAAATCAAGGCCCCTTTCCTCTTGTAAAAGCATCAAAACATTTGATTTTTCCACCCTGTATACTACTATTCCACATTAAAACCTCAAAGAAAGTTTAAGAGCTTTAATTCACCTCTGTTTTGTTAAAAAAGATGGCAAACGCAGATACAAATATTTGGTTCTATGGAGAGACAAACCTTACTTTGTGTTCAACCACACTGCTTCTAACAAAGAGATGACATTTGCGGAATGCTAGATTTCTTGATTGACAACATTTTTTTGTAATGTTTGGCGGAAGTGTGTTGAGACAGACTGTCGGCATTACAATTTGTGCACCCTTCTGACCGATTTGTTCTTTTATTCGTATGAATCTGCCTTCGTACAGAGCCTTTTGCATAGAAAAGTGAAAAAGTTGGCTCAATCCTTTAGTTGTCCTTTCACTGAACAACTCTAAATTTGGTGAATATGTTGACCGCATTTATCCCATTGAACTTGATTTCAAGGTTACTACCGAAACAGAAAGGTCTTCTTAAAGCCTAGACTTACATTTAGAAATTGACAGTAAGGGCAGGTTAAGAACAAAACTTTACGACGACTTTGATCTTCCCATTGAAAACATTCCGTTCATGCTTAGCAACATCCCAGCCGCACCTGGAAACGCAGTGTTTATTGCTTAGTTGATACGCAAGTTGCTCCAACCAAGATTTCATTTATAGAGGATTGCAGCAGAGAAAAACCTACTGAGATAGGCGTTTCTCAGGGAATCAATCCGAAATTTTTCGGTCGCCATTATAATATGGTTGACCGGTACGAAATATCAATTTCACAAATGACAATGGAAATCTTCCCACTGAACTGACTACAAATCCGTTCCTATATAGGTTTTTTTACTTAGAACGATTCTGACAATAACCCGACAGGTGCCACTAATGGAGTAGGAGTCGCTTACTCGTCCGGAGCATCTGAACTAACCCAGGTTTTTCAGGGTTCGTGTTACTCCAGCTGTAGTTGTCACTGTAGTAATGAGTGTTATATGTCTTTCGTTACATTTTGTTGGTCATGGTCTTGTCTTCTGACCTTTTCTGTCTGCCCTTTGGTATCTTCGAATTCCTTTTTATGCCTTCTTGGTGATTAAAATTTTTTTAAAAAGAACAAATAAATAATTGCAGATATAGAGACAGGGAGTATGAAGTTTTGAAAAAAACCTTTACTGATTTAATATCTGAGTATGACATTTTAAACTAAATAATTTTAAATGAAAACGACGAATTTAGTTAATTGTACTTAGTTGGCATGAATGTTTAGTTAAACAAAGAAATAAACTAGTACAATGGAAAGCGTACGACTCTAAATACATATGAGGTTACTAACAAAATAATGGTTGATATGGTGAGAATCAGGAATCACAGGCTTCTTCTGTGTTTGTAGTAAGCAAATCAGGCTTTCGTTTTTCTTATCAACAAATTTGTTTTAGCTGTTCGCAAAACGACCCCTATAGTTATTGTGAAATATTATCAATTTTTCTGTTATTTACGTATCTAATTGCAATGTTTCAATTAAGCACTTGGAAGATATCAAGTTTATCATTAGATTTGTAAGATGGGCCGTTTTTTTTTCTAGTTATGTCAATCACAAGTTTTAATGATTGGAAATATAATTATCCCCTCGCTAGCGATAGCGCGGGGATCATGTATTGCTGTTCGTAGTACGAATGTACGTATGACGTTAATATCAAGGATAATCTCAGGAACGTTAGACGTCGGAAGATGAAATTTGGATCATTAATTGCACTATGTGTGAGAACTGTGCCAAAGGTTTCGGAATTTTGATACCCCCCCAGGGGCTGGGTTATAGAGGTAGCCTTAGGGTACATTTTTCCGTTGTCATGCAACTCCTGCTAGATTATTTGGAATAAGGAACTAAAACTTGGTTCAATAATAATAATGAGATGTAGATTGTGCCAAAGGTTTCGGAACTTTGATGACGCCCCCGGGGGTGGGGGTACAAGGTAGCCCTAGGGTACATAAATCCTTTGTCACGCAACTCCTCCAAGTTAAATGGAGTACGGAACTAAACTTGGCTCAGTAATTGTACTTCAGATGTAGACTGTGCCAAAGGTTTCGGAATTTTGATAATCCATCCAGGGGTCGGGATACACAGTAGCCAAAGGGTATATTATTTCATTATTGTAAATATGTCAATACAAGTTAAGATCCCCACCCATAAACCATAAATAATATTAACTGTTATCGAAAGCATGGTAACCCCCCGGGGGCTGATTTTTAAAATCACAAATTATATCATAAAACTGATTAGATCCCTGCCCGTAAACCATATATTGTCTAAGTCGGCATGAAGAGTCAAGTTTCATGGGCATTCCCAGGGGTCAGCCCCATCCCCCTAATTCTGGAAATTACAAATTATTTCAAAAACCATTCAGATCCCCACCCCTTAACCATATATATTCTAAGTCAGCATAAAAGTCAAGTTTAATGGGCATCGCCAGGGGGTCAGCCCTCCATTCCAATTCTGGAAATTAAAAAAAAATATATGTAAAAAATCATTCAGATCCGCACCCCTTAACCACATATATTTTAAATCAGCATGAAAAGTCAAGTCTAATAGGTATCTCCAGGAGTCAGTCCAGCTCTCCTAATTCTTGAAATTACAAATTATTTCCAAAACCATTCAGATCCCCACCCCTAAACCATATTATTCTAGGTTGGCATGAAAAGTCAAGTTCCATGAAAATCCCCGGGGGGTGGGGGGTCAACCCTAAACTCCTTATTTTTGGAATTACAAATATTCTGAAAAAAAAACATTCAAATCTCCACCCCTTAACCATAATATTCTTAGTCTACTTAAAAAGTTCCATTGGCATTCCCAGAGGTCTGCCCACCCCTCATTTTTGAAAATTACAAGTTATCTCTTAATATTCACATTCACATTATACTTTAAACACCGGAGTAGCGCGAGGATATGTAGCGTGGGCTTCGACTAGTTATATTTGTTTCTGTCTTGTATTCATTTTGACGTCCAACATTTAATAAAAGCCTTGGTATATATTGAGATTCATTTATTTAGAAATGATACTAAACATGAATAAATATCCACCCATTTTAAATGTAAAAAGTGTTAAAGTGCTTACTTTTTGAATGTGTGGAATGGCTGATTAATTTAAAAAAAAAATATTTTTTATTATTTTGATTTTGGCCGCATAAAGTATACCTTGAAATAGTCCAAAATTTGCCCTTTGAAAAATATTGGCATACTGACTACATAAGGTTAAATCAAAGTGCTGAAAGCACTGCAGAAAGTTTTGCTTTTCGCAGTATCTGAGTTCAACTTCACTGCTGCAACAAATAATACTGAAAGAATACTAATTAAACATTGAAATCAGAGGTCATGA
>JAULBM010282864.1:0-16410 GCA_032357055.1 Geukensia granosissima
ATGCGCTTCCTTTTATCAAAATTTTAATTAATCGAGTTCAAACACTGACGCCTTTTCATATACACGAGTACTATATCTTACTAGTACGTACATCGCCTATCGATATCGAGCCGTTCGCATACAACAGCCAAGCTGTTGAAAAAAGTATGAGTATAAGTCATTCTTTTCAATAATATTAACGCAGACTGATTCGAGCTCAAGCCATAAATTTTATGTATTTCAAAGAATTGGTAAAAGCCCGACCAATAATAAACCTCAAAATAGCTTAAACACTATAGCTCAAAATGATCAGGCTATTTAAAGAAATGAAATGTGTCCCTTCAAGATCGACGAAGAAAACATGACAAAATATTTCCCTTCCATGCAATCTGGGTTTATTAAAATTTTTTACGTATTGACAAACAACATTCTGCTGCTTAAAGGTTTGAAATAGCTCAGTTTTATCAAGTGATTAAGCATCTCATAATAAAAACCTGCTAGTTACATAGATGTACGGTCGGACGAACAGTTTGCATGTAAATACATTAACAAAATTATCTTTCACTAGGATACATGGATTGCGATCAATACATATGAGCCAGAAAATATGTATACTCCACTTAAGAGTCAATTTGAAACGTTAAATATGTCAGAACAGAATGCACTGAGCTCTAATTCTACGCATATACAAGTTGAAAGCCTTTTTACTAAAACAAAATAAGTGAATCCTTAAATTCACTCCAATCCGCACCTAGATTACAATATCCAAAAACATTCTACAGTGCAAAATAATATTTGAACAAGAAAACCTTTGACCGATTTCCCATAAGATCCAATGGTCAACTAAGTCGAGCCATGTTAAACTTCGGATCCACAAAGGTGTGGGTCATCTTACTATGGTCCTTAATATCAAGCCTGCCAAATAATTCTTAAAAGTTGCCTTTTTCACAAGAAGCACTAAACTTAACTAAGAATTTCGATTCCATACTCCGAAATATAGATTTTTAAAATAACGGATAATTTTATGCAAATTATGCATTATTTTGATATCTATATATAAATTGATAGAAAACATTTTGTTTCTAAAATTTTGGGCTTTAAAGGAATGTTTCTCTGTCAAAAGAAGTAGGTTCGGGAAAGGTCATATTAAGCCCGAAATGTTTACTCAAACTCAAATTGTCTAATATAAACTGGAATTAAAATGTGTTCAGTTTATACATAAGAGACACATATTTCTATATATTTCAGTAATGATGTCACTCATTATTTAGCTTAATAATTACAAATCTGTTAATCGGAGCTATTTTTATGTGTCCTTTTTGTTCGATTTGACTTTGGTTGCATGCCCCGACAAAATGATTAATTGTTTAGATGTTCACTTATCTTAATATAACTAGTTACTAATAAGAGAATTTTCTTTGTTTGTTTAAATAAATTAATTGTTTCACAAAAGGTGTATGTAAGTGTTGAATGTACCCAAGAGTCCTATATGTTATTGGCGTCCATCTTGGATGACAGATCGGCATCAAATTAACAACACTTGGTCAGCCCTTCATAAAAAACATTCACATCATGTAAAGATTGTAAGAGAAAGACTTATCCAATTTGTTCAAAACTTACTGTCCATCGGAGAAGTCTTTCACTGGACATGGCCTTCTGATAGACAGGAAATTTCTTACAAGGCGAATTATTTCCTGAATTCATCCATTTTATAATGTGCTTCGAGTTGTTCATATTTTCTGCCTTTGCATTATGCCAGATTTGCGTTGTAATATGAGTATCTATCATTAATTGTGGGTTTCGCTTTTTCTTTATTTATAAAGTGATTAGGACAGCACACAACAAAATGCCTATTGATAAGATATTCTCTGGATTTTAAACTTTTCGTAAAACAAGATACTGACATCAAGCATAGTGAATTAAATAATAAAAAAGGTAGAATCAATTAAGCAAACAATAATTAACAAATTTATTTCGCAAAACAAATGCTGTTATTTACTGTGCATGGTTTAAAGAATTACTGAGGATTTAATAGAGAGAATATGCATTTTGCTCATGTTGAACTCGTTACACAACTAACATATTTCGATCTTACTTAATAATTCAATGAAAGCTATGCAATATCCAATTAGTACCAGATATCTTATGCTTGACTGTAGAAATCCACTCCATATATCTATTGAAACATTTACTATAACACATACATGTACTACATGTACTATACTTCACACAATAAATTATATTATAAATGGCAACAACATTCACTGATACAAGTATTGTTAACATTAGCGTATGATATTGCATTGATATTTCGGAAATAATCGGAATGCTTATTTATATAATAAGACAATTATATCACATTAGGGTGTTTGCTTCTCTGTTGCAATATAACAGTGTTTTCAAATGGCCATTTTTACTTCAAAAAACAACATTATATATAAAAACAACAGATAAAATTGATTGGTCAGTGATGTAAGCATTTGAATAATTGGCGGGAATTATGTTTGTCCTTTCCACCTTTTAAAATGTCCTGTTCATTAAAACCAATAAAGATACTTATTTTATAATAAGTTTCACTTTCCTAATTTTCTTTTTGATATGTGTTAAATAATGATATTAGGGATAGAACAATGGTTATCAATAGGTAAAATATTTATTTCTGTGAAATGGTAAAATGATTTCGAAAAAATGGCTTAACTTGAGAAGCAAACATCCTCTTTTCTAACTCATTTATCTTCACTAATTTAAAGCAAATGAAATCACGTTTATACCAGTGCATATATACAAACAACAGTTTCATACTGTTTTGTACGGCTGCTGAACAATAACTGCAGAGCACTGTAATCACACACCTGGCAAAAAGTGATTTTTTTTCTAAACTGAGTATTATTATGGCAACTATTAATGCTTAACAAAGTTGAAAAACAGCAATCATCATGAAAGTCCGATTGGCAAATAATTGATAAATTTAGTACAAGACTGCTTAATAAAGATTTCTTCAAAGTTACAATTCAATCCTGGCACTTTGTGTATTCCAACAAGATTTCAAAAATTTGGACCAATCAGAAACACATAATTGGGCCTGGTGATCATATTAAATATCTGATCGGCACCAAAAAACACAAATCTGGTATCAGACCATCTGCCTATTATTTCGCCAAGTTTAGCTTAAATTTTATAGGATTCAGAAAAGAAAATGAAAATGTAAAATTCTAAAAGAATCGAGTGTAAAACCAAGTCGCTACTGATTCACAAATAAAATACAGGACCATCTAACAACCATTTCTTCAAAGTAACAATTAAATCCGCTTTCTGACAAGACGAGTTTTTGAAAAATGAGACCTTTCAGAACATATTATAGGCCCTGGCGTCCATTTTTAATTTTCCATCGCATAAAATTTAAATCTGGTCAAGGTCCACCTGACTAACATTTCTGCTATTTTTTATTGAAAACAGTTAAGAAGTTTCAGAAAAAAGATGAAAATGTATTCCCATATGGTCCAATGTCAAACTAAGTCGCGATATGGCGACCATCTGGAATTTCCAATGGGCAGACGAGTCACAACTAATGGACCATATATCAACCTTTTCTAAAAAGTAAATATTCAATCCACATCGTGATTTGAGAAAAGATGTTAAAAATTTGGAAATTTGGACGAATCAGAACACATAATTTGACCTGGCGGCCATATTGAATTTCCGATCGACACAAAAAAAACCTGGTAAAGAACGACCTGCCAAACATTTCTGCCAAGTTCTTTTAATTTGTTTGCGTGAAGAAGATGAAAAGGTAAAACTTAACAGACGACGACGCCGACGACGCCAAGTGATGACAAAAGCTCAATGGACTTGTAGGCCAGGTGAGCTTACAAAAGAATAGTTTGTTTAAAGTGACAACCACAGTAGGATTGACAAGGCAAGGTTTAAATAATAACTATAGTAATTCTAATGCAAATTAAAATTACGGTGATGTATACATGTAAAGAAAGATTTACACAAATAATTTTCAGGAAAAGTCTTAAATTTCATGCATTTACCTCTTTTTCATCCTGGAGCAATGTTTGATATGTTACAAAGAAACTTGCGAACTAAGTCCGATTGCCAGAAGGACTAGTCGAAGAGGCATTTGCAATTCAAAAGTTTATAAATTGTTGAATGTAACAAGAAAGATTTAAAATTTTACAACAACTTGGTAAGGAAATTTTAAAACAAATCATCTACTGTACCTTACATAAAACACATCTTCAGAATTACAATGCAAGAGAGGTAATTCAAAATTCTTCATCATTAATTTAAACTATTGAAAACCGAAACTGTCATAACAGTTGTAGTATTCGAGTCTTGTTAGTAAATTATGTACTAAATTATAACGTTCCTCGACATCAACTTTGAACCTTTAGGTATCACTATTCCGTAGATTTTTGTTCGTTAAAACCTTCCGCACAAGAGACAGTTCTATTTATTGTATGATTTGTTGCACGTTGCAAATGTGATCGTTCTCAAACTTTAGTGTCGCTATCGATGCAAACTGCAAAAAGGTGACTATTTCAACAGCGGATCATGTTAGTCTTCATTTGCTACGTTTCCTGTAGTCGACTTTAATAAAAAGGTAAAAATATTTCCTCAATAAATCCATTGCATAATTTGAATATAAAAGTAATAATTCGATTTTATGGAAATTAAATGATAAAATGCTTAAGACTTGTTCAGTTTGTGTTGAGAATCTAAATTTAAAATAGAATATTGAACATCAATATAGTAAGAGGTATGTTTTAACAACAGCCAATGTAAAGCAAACGTCATTTTAAGTCCACTTCTAAAAAACGCATGAAAAAATATTGCATTGAACAGCTGTCAAATTTGAGATAATTCGTCACCTTAGGGACTTCAGTCTCTCAATCATGGCGTTAACGTACAATTGCAGATTGAATCCAAAGAATCTGTAGATGGTTTGAATTGTATTACTACAACTGTGTAGGTCACAATACTGCTGGCAAACTGAAATGATCAATAAAAACTATTGAATTTGCCTAAGATTCTTATTATACATATCATTCGTTTACATTTCCAAAAAGTTGCTGTTGTCTTTTTATTTTCGCGACTGCAGTGGATTACCTTGAAAAAATGTTGGACCGCTCTCGTCCTTCTGTTTTTAAATGCTCTTTGTATAAATGCGAGGAATCATAAACCTTACTTGATCCGGTCAGTCTTAACATAAAATTTCTGTAATACGGTAGGGACGGCTCTATACTTGCCAGCTTGTAATTTCCTAATTTCGAATATTTAGTTTCGAGCGTAACTGATGAAGATATATCTAGAAAAGCGCTTCGAACGGAGTTAAATTAAGGCAATTACAATCGCTGTTATCTTCTATTTTGTCACAAACTTTCTGTTATACGGTAGGACGGCAGTTTCAATCGTTTTTTTTTCTATTTTGCCAATAATCTATTTGATTAGAGTGAAAAATGCAAGGCACAATTTCTGATGAACTTGCTTCAAGTCCCACGGAAATCTAGCAGTGAACTAAGTTAACAGCTTACCGAGAAATCAAGCAGTGTACAATCCAGAAAAGATGTGGATTGTGTCATTTTGGCATTTATTATATACTTTCTCTTTTAAATATACGCCACTTTTGCAAGCGTATATTGCACTAGTGAGATATCACAGAACATTGCATGCTAACTTTTAGTTACATTATTCATAGAAAATTATATCGCTATACAATAAATCTACTTACAGCAATGATAGTTGGTTTATCAATGGTAAATAGTCCGAAAGCTGTAAAGCCTATCTGATTGGCTGTTAGTTTTGACAGGAACACATTCATCTGCAATGAAAACCAATTGATTACCAATTATGTTCTGCGTTTTTTTTTCTTTGGCTTTTGGTCCAAATCCACTCTCACTTTTTTAATACAGAAGGGAAATGGACAGTTCTTTGTAAATAGTTCAGCATGTAGATAAATGTGGTCTTAGATTTACATATTATCCGCTGTCCTTAAAATTTTTAAAGTCCACAGAGAACGTACTAGTATTTACTCGTTCTATTTGTCGGACCTTGTGGTTAATAAAAAGGGGTTTACATGTAACAATTCTTGTAGTGGCCGTACTGATGTGCTCTCTCTGAAACAATTAGTTTCTTTTGCTGTACTAGAACAGAACGTGCACTGATTGAAGATATATGGAAAGAAATTTTCCAATTTTTGTGCAACAGGTCAAATGACAAGGACTCTCATTTTAGATCTTAGAAATTAAAATAATAATTTGAGTGCCTTTGGGTAAATAACATACAATAAAACTTGTTTATTTTCACTGTCCTTAAATAACTGCAAGATAGATCAGCAGCTGATTGACAATGTTATTGTAAGTTTAGCCTTATTTTCAAAATGACACCTTTGCATCTCTTACCACGTATTAAATTTCCTTTTGTTTTCAACTATAGTTTGTTTATTTCAAATTTGTCTTGTCTCTTTGAACTATGTATTTTTGATGTCTAACAAGGGTATTCTACACTGGACTTAGCAAATGATTATTTTTTTTATTTCATCACTTATATTGAAAAGTGCAAGTATTTTGACTATATAGTAGAAACTGTTGGCTCAGGAACATGACAGAAAAATACTATACAGAAAACTTAAACACCATCAACTGACTTCACCAATAGAACAACAACAGACACCAAAAAACCAACTGACTCCACAAAGAAACAAGAACTATCTCCACAAAAAAAAAAACAACTTACTCAACAAAAACAACCACGGAGTCATCTCAAAACAACACCTGACTGAAAAACCAAGAATTGGCCCCAACAATAAAAAACAACAACAAATGACAGGCTCAACACAGTAAATATTCACTAACGTGTTTTGTCTAAACCGTGTACCATTATGGCAACAATTTATGCTAAACTAAATTGTACATGAACGTCCAATTGGCAAATAATTCACAATTGATGACATAACTTCTTGACAATCATTTCTGGACAGTAACAATTTAATTCTCCTTTTGTTATTTTTTTTTTGTAATTTGGACCAATCAAATACACAATTGGTCCTGGTGGTCATGTTGAATTTCTGACTGGTCGGCACTAAAATCAGAAATCTGATAAAAGACCACCTACCTACATTTTTGTCAAGTTTTATATCTGTTCAGAGGTTTCAGAAAATAAAATAATGAAAATGTGACATTCCTATAGGTACCATTGTTAAACTTTGTCGCGACATCGGCAAACGATCCACAAATTAGGCACAGGACCATCTAAAAATCATTTCTTCAAAGTAACAATACAATCTACAAGAAGATTTTTGAAATCTGGACCAATCAGAGCACATAATTGGCCATCGGCACCAAAATACAAACCCGGTAAAGGACTACCTGCTTACATTTCTGCCAAGTTTGGTTGAGTAAAGAAGATTAAAATTCCCATAGGGTCCAATGTTAAGCAGGGTTATGGTGACAATCTTGAATTTCTGATCGGCAAACAATTTAAAAATATGTACAGGACTATCCATCTAAAAATCATTTCTGCAAAGCAACTTTTTACTCTGGTTTCAGATAAAAAGATTTTCGAAATTTGGTCAAATCAGAATACACAATTGGCCGTATTAAATGACCACCTGTTTAACATTTCTGCCAAGATTGCTTAAAATCTGTTCAGAGATTCCAGAGAAGAAGATGAAATTAAAAGGTTAACAAAAGAAGATGTCACCATCGCCGCCGACGAAAAAAAAATGATGACAAAAGCTCAAGTGGCCTTTTTAAAATAGGTGAGCTAAAAATCATTAAAATTGAAATATATCTTGTTACCAGAATGCATTTGTCAAGATGCAGCTATAAACAGGGGTGATGGTTAGGATATTTTATTAACTTTTATATTTAAAAAAAAATGATAGAGTGAACATATTGGACCACTTTAATTTTAACTTGTTTCCCGTAGCAGATATATCTATTCATAGCCCAAACAAAGTCAGTAAGGAAATACACAGTTGAAATATGAACGTTCAGAAAAGCCTGAAAAAAGAAATCACAATTAAAAATAACAATATGAGAAGCTGGGTATTTCATAATTTGCATTTTAATGTAATTAAAGTAGAGTAGTGGTTGTCCAAAAGGTCTGAAAATCGCTTAAACGATATATGTCAACATTAACAAGCTTTAGCCGAGATAAAGCAAATAATTCGAAGATACAAAATGGGCAGACGGAATTCGTCATGTCAAAAGATCGATAAGACCATATCCGAAGACAATCACCAGGACAGAAAAACTGCAAAGAACGGTAACATCAACCCTATGAAAACAAGAGTAAGTTCAGGTGCTCCGAGGGAGTAAGCAGCCGCTGCTTCACAAGAGACCCCCGTCGTGTTTCCGATGGTTAGTCACAATCACAAGTAGACATAATTGATATAGCAACATCTAATCTTATCACACACACAAAACGGCAAAGAAACGGTGACGAAAAATTTTCATTGTCGATTGGGGTATATTTAATGTATTGGTAAAAAGAAAGATACTGTCACACAAACCTGAAATCGCTTAAATTTTTCATGAAATTTTGTATGAAATATTTAATAATTAATCAAACACACCCACAAAACGGCAAAGAAACTGTGACGAAAAATTTTCATTGTTGATTGGGTTATATTTAATGCATTGGTAAACAGAAAGATACTGACCTATAAATTTTGAAGGAGACTAACCTAGTTAACAAAGGATGGGGACAAATATTCACTAAATTTCGGTTCCAAATTGGACAAATCATACCAAGACAAGAAGATTTTTAAATGAATTTGCCATTGGGTTCCAAGTTCTGAGTCAGTATAAAAGTTCTTAAAAGCTTAAGTTTCTTGCAATGTGTATCTGTCTATAAATATTTTTTGTCTTGTCTTGTCTAGTTCGGCTGGATCGGCCATCTTGATTGGCGGGTGGGGGTCAACGGATACGATTATGAAAGGGACCAAATTTGTGACCATTCCACAATAGTTCAATTCCAATTGAAAAAGTTCAATTGTAATTGAACAAGTAGTTTCAGACTAGCAAAAATATTTCAATAAAATGTTTTGAAACATATCGTGGCAATTGGATTATTCTTGTGCTATTTTATCTTCTTTCAGTATTTTTAATCGTGTTATTTATTAAATGTCAAAAGTGCTTATGATTTTTATTTTTCATATTTGTTTTGTTTAGACATCAAAATTTGCAACTGTTTTGCATTTCTATCATTTGTAATTTTCAAAAAATGAAGCTGGAAAAGTTTATAAATATCCTAGTAGTTTTATGATGGATTTGTCTATTCATTTGTTTATTATTAGTTTGCAATCAGCCACATGTCTAGAGCTAACGTGGGTGCAATATAATAATAAATACGAATTCTGACCACTTAGCAATACAAATAATGTCCATGCATACGAAAGGGATAATCTGTTTACAATAAAATAAATCTACATTAATTAACACGTGTGTGTTTTATGTCATTTGTTGCTGAAATGAGAAAAGAAAAAGGTAAATATAAATGTTATAGATTGAAGAAAACTATTATAAACTAGAGGTATTGTGACCTGAAACGTCACCTACGACACATCGTCTTTCTCACCTTATGAATATCGTGAAAAAGTCTTTTAAAATATGAAAAAGGATGGGGACAAATATTCAAATTTTATTCTAGATGATTCCCAACAAAAATAAATAAATTCAAAGGATTTTTATTTTCATGTGTTATTTATTTTAAGTTTTAACATGAAGGTGGACTAAGTATGCAAACGTAAAAACGTGAAAAAGTAATATTTTTGTTCAAAATTTTGTTCCCAGTTTTACTTTACTCAAGTCATTAAGAAGCCTTTGTCGAAGTCTTAAGAAAATCTACACAAGTTTAATGGTTATAATAAAAAATCAAAAGATAAAAAAAATATTATTCAAATTTTTTTCTTTTGTCATAAAAAAAGCTTCTGTGGTAGTTTCCTGAATTTCTATAAAAAAGAGTTGAATACTACTTACTTTTTGAAAAATAACTTTGGGTTATTACCTTTACTATAGGCGACAGAATTCTATTTATTAATTTTCACTTCAATGTGCTGTCTTGAATTATGTGTTTTTGTTTTAATTTAAAAAAAAATTTTAAATATTACTTCCACTACCCGTAATCTTCTCACTAATAGTCTATATAATTAGCTGGAATTTTCAACTTTGATTTAACGCTAAAAAGTTTATCATTTATATTCCCTGAAACGTACTTTTTTCACTGAAATCTATGTGTCGCTTTCGTGACTATCGCACCGTGGTTCATTTCATGTCTAAGTAACTTACCCTTTCGTTAAACCGACGTTTTTCTTTAGTTAGTCAAGATTTTAAGCAGGACCTAATATTTCTAGCGCGTGGTCATGTTATAAGTGAAAAATGAACTGTAACATGCAAAGGCACTTGCATCTATTTATTCATGTCCAAACTCAAAGAAAGGTTCGTAACGGATTTTTTAATGCCCCTCGGTTCGTCCTAAATATTTACTGTTTTCCGTAAAATATTATCTTTTTTCTAATTTTGTATAACACGCCTACCTTTGCTGTCAATCAACTGTAGCAGAGCTATTTGTTAATAATTAATTATTATAACCGAACCGAGATGGCAGTAAAAAAATCCGTTAGGGACCTTTCTTTGGGATTGGACATGGATAGTAAACACCAGCAAAATAAATTAAAGAGCCAGTAATACAGTAGCGGCTTGGATAAACTTATACGTGAGGCTCGCAATTTACTAGCATCAATAGCTAGCTAGTGTTCAATTTGCCAGCCCCGTTGAACGCTCGTCAGCCTTTTTGACAGTCAAAAGCTAAAAGCTTTCAACGCTTTGAACCCTAGCTAGCTACAGTTGAACATCCCCAGCCTATTTTAAACACTAGCCAGCTACCGTTGAAGCTTTTGACGCTCGCCAGATTGAATTCAAATATAGTTTCGTTTGATATAATAATAATAATAATTATAATAATAATAATAAATTAGTTTTAATTTTATTGTAATCATCATCTTTATTATCATTCAAAGGTCGTGAATTATTTACGACCTTGTTAATAAAAAAATTACAAAAAAAATCACAAATTTCTGTGTATTGATACCCTTGTTGATATCTGACATTAAACATGTCGCCCGAGGTAATGATAAAGACTTGCTTGCGTGTATCATAAAAGCATAACACCTATTTTTTTCTGGTATCTTTTCGAGATTTACTGACGGAAACTTTAAAAATATGTACACCATCTTAGTTGAATCTCTATCCGGTTCGTGCCCTTGGAAGAAAATCTAACTACATGTGTATATTTTTTTCTCGGGAGTATGGTGATATTCGTGTTTTCTTAGTCACATTTATTTTATAAGTTCTAGCAATTACATGTAGACTATCGAGGAGCCAACCTAACGAGCGCTCAACGCTCGCGTTCAAGGGTTCAACGATAGCTGGCTAGCGGTCAAAAGCTTTCAACCATTTGACAGCTGGGCTTTCAACAGTAGCTGGCGAGTGTTCAGGATGGATTTCAATTTGCTAGAAATTTGTCAGCAAATTGAAAGCTTTTGTATATCTTTCTCCTGGCCGCTACTGTAACCAGCGAAAACCATATCTTTTCACCAACTGACTATTAGATAAAAACTTGTCTTTTATGTTATATAAGTGAATTAAGACAACACGAACTTGCACAAGAAATTCAAGTTTATGACGACAAATAGAAAAATACGTTGATGTATATAATTTTAAGCTCCTTAGATCCGCTCTATTTAGCAAAGCAAAAAATAACAATAATAATTACTTGTTAAAAATCAGCAATCTGATAAAAATGTCATTTTCTGGGAAATATTTAACGTCATTATTGGACTCTCATGATTCCATTTCACACAGTCTTTAATGCGTTAAAGGACCAATTTGATAACCAGTACATGATCTTTATATGCAATAAATCAAATGACTCCTACTTACTTGATGACATTGCATTGGGCTCAGGGAATTCATGTCCACTCCATATATGTATTGAACTGAAGCATGTGCCTGCATGAGAAATTATAGATGGATATATATTTCATGTATATCACTTGCTTTTACTACCAGAAAGAAATATTACCAGTAGAGTGAAAAACAATTAAATTTTAAAGCAAAAAATCCAGAATTATTTTTTCTATGTTTTAAATCTTAATGAATTAAAAACTTTAATTATTTAAAACGACAAGTCCTTGTTAACTTTAAAAAAACACACCTGAAATAAACCTACAAAGGGATGAGATCATGAACAAGAAATCCTTGTTTAAGATTAAAATGTCTTACCTCATGATTAACCAGACCTCCACCAAGAAATATGACCAACATCTGGGTAATACTGAGACACGCTGACCACCAGGTTGCAATGTACGAAAATGTATCAATCGACTCGAACAAAACAAAGTAGAGTGTAAAGATTATCAAAGGAATTACTGTTCCAATCGACGACATTATGTACATTGAATACACTTTGTCAGCTTGTGCCAAAACTCTGGTTAGTTGTTCATGCTGCATTCTTGTCGTCTCGATATCGGCTTTAAATTTGCCATTGTCGAAACATTGTTTAAAGCTCTTATTAAAATGTTTAAACGCTTTTAATAACACCATGCTGATGACTAGAAAGGGTGCCATTATCAAATACCATGTTGAAGTAAAGTAGAAATAGGTTATCAGGAACACAATTCTCATTACTATGTCAACAACTGGACTTACTTGTCCAAATGGTCCGGCGACATTTCCATTCAGAAAGTACGACCCAAGTCCAGTAAACGTGAAAGCAATCATAAGCCATAGAACATACAAGACTGTTGCAACCACCGCACATTTCCTTATGTAGCTGAAATTATCGAAGTTGATGTATTCAATAACTTTGTCAAACATTTCACAAAATTCTTTTAAATGTTTACAAACAACAAAATTACAGACTGAGCAGTAGGCGATCTGGAAAAACCACATGGTAGTAATGATTTGGTTACACACAATGCCGTCAAACTTTGTCACGTTACCAAAAGATGACAATGCAAGAGCGAAATTGAACCACAAAATAAGAATGACAATTATTGCATATATTTTGTAAATCCGTCCACAAGACTTGACACTTGACGATACATTTTCTTCTGTGTCCTTTGCACGCAATGGTACTCCGTGTAAAAGTCCAACGATTTTCATACACCAAAACAGCGGTTTCATCAAATGGCAAAATGCTTTCCGGTTTACCCAAGCCATTTTGGACGGTAATAAATCTACAGACGAACGCGTGGTTTTAAAGGGGTAAATCTTACTTGCCATAGTGTATGGCATTGCATCTGGAAAAGGTACTGAGGTGCTTTCGAATGCAATACTATAAATATTTATAATAAACGTTAACAGATTGGTGAAATAGCGGAAGCATGTACGGATGGGCATATGATAGCCCACTTATAAAGATTTTATACAATGATAGTCATATGGAAACAAGATGATGGATGGTTAGTAAATACATTTGATAGGTATTTGTTTACAATGTCAGCTTATCAAAATAAACCTTGCAGCTTAAATATAATAAGGGTTAAATAAAAATTCAATTAATCCTATATGTAAACACAAAAAACATAAAATAAAACGAGAAGACCACACTCACAACAGAAAACGATACGATTCCGATTCTTCTTTAACTAAATTAGCTAGTCAAAAGACACGCTTTGCCTGCCAAGACTAGAAATTAGGTGTAAAATCGCACTCCAACCAGAAATAGTATCCATGCAAAGCTGCATCATTATGTAACACTAAGAAGTTAAAATATTGTACAATTCCTTAAACAAATATTTATTTTAAAATTGTTCCATGCTCAGGCAGACACGGAAACATTGCCTTTGTGTCAACCAAATAAAGTTTCTATATTAATGTCTTTAGTTACTGACTTAATCAGGTAATACAAGACATACTGTGAGCAAAAGTACAAAGGGAATCTCTGCTCCCCATCCCAGTTTTCAAAGTGAATTACCGCCATTGGAATGAACCGAGATGATTTATATTCTGTGTCAAATTTCATGAATAGTTTCATTGAAATTCATTAAATGGTTTAGGAGGAAACGCGTTCATGGTTCATTTATGTGGACAGACGGACGGACAAAGAAACTGACAAGCTGTTTCCTATATAAAGCCAAACTTTGTTAATGGTGTAAAAAAAATAAGAAAAACTACCAGTATTTGTGCTACAGGAAAATCCTATCCTATCATACTGTTCAAGCCATGTTTTACTTTTTGTTGTCGTCTCAGCAATATTTTTGTCCTATTTGAACTGTTCAGCTAAAGATCGACTAACGCTAAAGATTTTTTTTTACTACAAAGTTAAAGTTAGTTATTTTTCAAAAGAAGAAGTTTGCTTATTTTTGAACATCTAAGCAAATACATAAAAATTAAAGTGCATTATGTTGGATTTAGAAGATTTAGAAATAGGAAATATTCTTAAAAAATGGTCGAGAAAACTACATAAGACAATGTATTACATAAATTTGGATTAAATGTTGAAAATAAGCTGTGCTGCCCTTGGAATTGACGGTCAAATTCCAGCGTTCGTAAAATGTTTTAACTGTTACTCTTAAAGATTCATAGATAAAGAAGAAGGTTGCTATATTAACCTCCTTTGATATCGGCTTTCCCTATATGGAAAGTTTTATTTAATTCCAGATCCTTCTGTCTTAGGGCTCATTTATATTTCGTCGCGCGACAACCGCATGATGTCGCCGAGATTAAAAGTACATAAGTACAAAAAACACTGTATAAATAAACCACGACAAAAAGAAACCCGCAACGATTTTGCCGTGAAGTCGAGCAACGATCACATTTGAAGTTTACACCTTTCCCTGCTGCGATGCAGACGAAATGAAAATGGATACAGGGTTACTTTTAACATGTTTTATCAAATATAACAACTATTTCTTCTATCAAAACCTTTAAAGTTAAAAAAGTAGTACATTTGTTATTCATTTATAACTTAGAAATGTTTTCCTTACACAGGTAAGAATACATGTACAGTAAGAGCAGTATTCTTTTTATGCTGCAAGTTGTTGATCAAAACGGTTAGTTAATTTTTATTTGTATCATTTATATTTATGCTCAAAAGTTGGGAATGTCTTGTTTATGAGAGAGCTAATGTATTATGTCAGTGCCGTCATATTTTCCATAAGGAATATCTCAAATATTATAGCCTGTGAGCTAGGTCTGGTTACCGTGCTTTCTTAACACCTACTTTTCCTGGATTTATAGGGTTTTTATACTAAAGGATTTTAGATGTTCCCAAGAAAAAATTTTGGAAAAGGCCATCTATGCCAGGTCAACGTTTTGCACCATCCTTACATTTTCGTTTTTCGATGTTTGTATGTTTTCGAGAGCTTTCACAGCCTAAGATCGGAATAATGACCTATTAATTTGATATTATTAGAAAGCTACATGTGTTACCCATCAAACGATTTAAAATAAATTGTTTTTTCCCCTTTTAATACTAATTACTAAATCTTTATCCCTATCTCTAAAATAGACGGAATGAAAATAGGCTTTTTGTTATATTTATGAATGTTTTATACTTTCAAAAATGTTGCCTTTAACGCCTTTTGAACGACAAGTTTAATTATAATCAAGATTAGTTAATTATAATCAAGATTAGTCGAAAAAGGTTCAACAGATCTTTATTTGAAAAAAGGGGATTTATTAGCCATATACGACACATTGTTAAAACCTACACAAGATAATGTTATAGCAAAAGTTTAATTTAGATACTACATCAATTATCTTATTTTGGAACAAATTTGGTACATCTTAAGAGTTTTCATCTTCAAAATAAAAATAATATCCCTTACTTTGGAATTAAAAAAAAAAACCAAAACATTGTGCATTACGTACGTTGTTGGTGTCAATTCTGGTGCCAATAGTTGATAATAAAAAAATAACGCTGTTGAGGTGTCATATAATCCAAATAATTATCAAAATGTCCGAATTGTCTTATTGACTTGTAAATCATTTAATCGTTCAATTTTATAACTGAGAGTAAATCTATGAGTTGTTTTTGAACACAAAAACATACGTCTCCCCCTAGTATGCACAGATATATGACGTCCTTTCTAAATATCAGGTTTCATAAAAATCATATCCCATCAACGTGTGAAGTTTCATAAAAAACGGAAGAGCAGTTTCAGAGGAGTTGCGCTGACATGGTCATTTATGAGAATTTTCTACGTTCAAAGGGACATAACTCCCACAAAAAATTAGGGGATCAAAATTTCGTGTTAAACCCTTTCAGAGTGGATGTATCCTCAAAGATACATGGGTCCTTTCTTCAGTTTTGACCCCCACACGACTCCAAGACACCTTGAAATGTCACTGTAATGGGCCTGATGGAGAGCCAGATCTAGTGGCTAAAAGAAATTCTACAAATTAGAGCAGCATA
>JAULBM010282975.1:0-16410 GCA_032357055.1 Geukensia granosissima
TAGAGAATTTGTTTTCCCGCCAAATTTTCAAAGCCTTATATCTCAAAAAGTAGCACATTGACCCATAATTTTTTTTTTCTGGTCTTTTATCTTCTATGTGAAGCACTACATATTTATGACAGTCTTTTAAAAAGCTATTTATTTTCAAACAGAGTAGCGAACATCCTTAATACGCTGTTGTAAGTTCATTTTAATGATTTCGAATTTTATCCTTCTTTGTCAACAAACAGTCGGCTGGTCATCTTCATTGGAGGAAATGATTCGATGCCTCATAGAAATAGTAGTTTCTGTATAACAAGTTATACAATTGTCTCTTTTCGTCCCAATCAGAGAAAATGTTGCCGCAAAAGGCAGTTCTTATTTTTGATTTGTTTATTCTTTTAATTACAAAGCGCTTGGCTTAGTAGTATGCACTTTATAAAGTTTACAAAATTGTACAATGAAGGAGAAAGACCCACTCAAAAATTTCAATTGTTATCTCGCTCTACTAAGTCAATAGCTAAATCTTCCTTGGGCCGCAGTCAGATATCCTTTGTCCGAATACGGTTTGAGGATCCATGGTTTTAACGGGTACGCTGGATCAGCTTATAAGGTGACGGGTATGATAGTTTCGTTTTCCTTTCGTATTGGTGATTCATTTTTTCGGAGCAAAGACGCGGGCGTCATGCACCCTACCTGGCCACCCAACGTTTAAAACATACTGGTAACACACACATACTGTTTTATTAAAGAATACCCGCCCTTTCTGCTTAAGTAGTTGCCATGTGAATGTTCCAGTGCTTTTGTTAGAATGTGGCAACCCACCCCCGCAGTTCGGAAACTTCCAAACTCCTTCATACCCTTGGATCATATCAATTAACTTGTAACCAGTTGCAAACGATACGTTTTGATCTAAAATTGTCTACGCAGTTGTCTTGCAAATCTAATGGACAAACATGCAAACACCAACTAACACCAAGCAAGTTTTCAATTGTCCGGTATTTTGTAGAAGATGCAAAAAAATTAAACAGCAATGTTTTTTCACATCTATTGGATTTCTCACCCCATCTTAATTAGGTTTCAAAGAAGGCCCCAACTCTCAACGGACACGTTTGAAAATCAGTTGACCCATTCTAAAGTTCTCAAGCCATTGCTCCTCTGTAAAGGTACTTAAAGCAATATCTGCCAACCAAGTTTATGAACGTTCCGTGACCATATTGCTTTTTCGCGGCATAATCCAAGTATATTCCTAGTAGATAAGTAAAAGGGCAAAATACGCCGCTGCCTTCTATAATAAGCCAGACACATAGCCATGTTGTGCGAATAATGGCTAAGAAAAGAATAAAGTCTTCAAAGATACACGTGACGTATTAAACTCATGTGAACGCTCAGCTAATTTGCTTTTACATACGGGTGTAAATTTACACACGTGCTAATATGCATACAAGTGCAAATCGATTGCATGTAAATAGGGCTTTACTGTTAATATTTTTTACAAACTTACAGTCTGAAAATCTGACTTTTAAATTTGCTGGGCTGTTTGGATCTGGCATGTATAGATCACCTACGGCATTGACAGGTTTACCAAATCTGTAAAGCATAAAAAAAAACGTCAGCTATAAACAGCATTGTAAATACATATTGAACATGTTTAATGTGACGCTGTTCGCCAACATTTTCGTATTTAAATGTAAAAAGTTAAAAATCTCCATAAATTCTCGCAAGCAATGTTCAATAAAAACACGAGGACAGTAAGTATCATTTAAGGCTTTGTCTCTCGCTACGAGATGCCTAGTTACTTTTCCTAGATAAGCTTGTAATAAATATGAAAAAAAAAACGGTAATAAATATGAAAAAAAAAACGGTATATATATGGAATAAATGCCGAGAAGACGAAACCACATTTACATTAATAGATATTGGATATAAATCTACGTACAGAGCGTTTTTCTTGATTAACCTACGCATGAATATCTTATTTAAAAAAAACATTTGGATTTGTACATTCTAACGACACACCTGGCTAGACCAAGACTCTGAACAACCTTTAAGTTAATATTTAGAAACTTAAAATTGTCGTTTACTATATATTAAGAAAACGAAATAGATTTTAATCCAGCATCAATGTAAACTGCTGCCTTCGTGGCTCAAATGTATTTTTCAGTCCCCGCCACTCGATCAATGCCTTCCTGAAATGCAAAAGTTGAGATATCACTTGGTACGTATAGCGTAGCTAATTTAAACAGGATTCATGGGGAACAAGAGCAGGTTTTACGGGCACCAGGAGATGCAATCGTCGTTTATGCTAAACACATCCCTACACATGTACAAGAGAGCATGAGGTCCACGGTTCCCATTACAATTTCTACATCAGGATTAACTTCACTCCCTGCTAAAGGGGCGTCCGTTAGTTCGAGCGGGATGTATAAATACTCGAGCTCCCCTTCTCGAAGGTTGTGCCGTGGAAAGAATAAGCACCAGGTATCTAGTCCTCTTAAAGGGGCGTCCCTGATTGTTGGGGATGTATAAATTCACAATCCGTCAAGAGGGAGACGTTATAGATGCCCCGTGTTTAGATATGCACGTTAAAGTCCCCTTTGAATGGTCAGTAAGCGGCCGGTTACAAGGCTAAATTTTCCTATCCAACCCGCATTTTTTCCAGTGGCAGTCTAGAAGTCCCTCCCTTACCGGTCCTTTGCTCACAGTCTACATATTGATTTTTTGGTTAACTAGTTTTCGTCCTGAATATGCATGAAATATTTGCCACTGGACGTTAAACAACAATCAATCAATCAATCAATCTATACTATATCTATAAAATTAAAGTCGATTAACCCGTCGGCGAACATTTAAGACGGAAAATTCACAGCAAGAAAGATACACGGGTCACCGTTGCCGTGGAGACAAATACTGCTAAGAAACAGCAGCAGCTTCTTGAACACAGAATTATCAATCATTTGGGCACTCTTAGACCTCGTGGCATAAATGTTAAACAAACAGCTTCACCAATGATGTACTGTTATTTTTCTACTCCAACATTTTGATCCTTCCACTTTTCTACCACAACTCTTGCATTTCGCCTATGTCTGACTCATTTATTAACTTAATCCAAAATTGTTTTACTAATTCCAATCTTTTTGCGTTCCCAAAGGGGGTTAATATCGATCTTGTAAAATTAAAAACTGCCATGATTAAAAAGGGAACTTTATTTGAACTTTTTGTCGAACATTTGGGAACAAAGTTTTATTTTCTTTTTGTTTTACATTCTTATATTTTACATGTTTGGTTTGATTTTACCTATTAAATGTGGCCACCTTTTAACCCTGATCATTTAGTCTTGTTAGTGTATTTTGTACTTTCTGATGTATTTAAATTAATCCCGGATGTTGAAATAGCATACAGTTTTATGCGTACCCATGTAAGTGTATTTTGTACTATCTGATGTATTTAAATTAATCCCGGATGTTGAAATAGCATACAGTTTTATGCGTACCCAATGAACTGATGACCAACTAAAAATACCCTCCCCCCGCATGCTTACCGTATTCCTGTGTTGTTGACTAGAACGTGGCCATTATTTTTCAGATGATAGTTTGCTTTCACACATTTCTGCCCTGCTTCGAAAATTTGAAAGAATTTGTAAATTTCATACCAAGTCCCCATATACTGCAAAAAAATCATAAAAGATATACATGAGGAGAAAGCGTCTTACACATTTAGGGCTTTTTAGAAGTTATCAAACGTGACTGATATAAAAAAATATTTAAATATTTATAAAGAAGTCGTTTAAGAGAAAATTCTTGCAGCAGCTTTGCATTTGAAGCATTAACTTTGCGGCAATGGTTTAACTGAAACGAAATTCACAGTCCAAATTATTTTTGCCTTTTTATGATATTTCTTTAAAATTTTCGTTCTGTCCCATAACAGCTAAAATTCATTTTTATCATTGTTGCACAAAAAATGCAAATATTTTTATGTATTAACCTTTCATCAGCAGCCTTCCAATATATTTATCAAAATTATAGTAAAATGAACCACCCATATTCAAGAACCGAAATCGTCATTTTAGACAAAAATATCTCGACGATGTGTATGTATAAAGACAAGTTCATGTTTACATAACTTCTATTTGAGCAAAATATAATATCTCTGCGTGGCAAACAAACTGAAGCCAAGAAGGTCAATTAATATTCTTAATTTATTTTTTATCTATTCACAATTTTAACACTGTATATTTGAAGTTTAGGGTACACTAGCTAATCGTTTTGATACTGCATTTTACGGGACTTGTATCTGCAAGATCTTCATGTCTTCAAAGAAGACTAAATCGACATGATCCAAACCTGTCTCAAATATACATCCATACGAATAGAAGACATTTTTGGGGTGGGGGAATAAAAACGATATTTTGACCCGTTGTACTTTTGCTAGACAAGTGTATTTCAAAGCTTCTTATAGCGAATACAAAATATAACCCGAGGTCATGTAACACTTATAACTATACATGTATTTTTTCCTGTCAAAACTACGCTATCTTACCTTTGTGATATCAAGTTGTGTTTGGGTAATGGTTTTTGGACAGCCACCAAATGTTACCACCTGTGCGTTGGTTGCACACGCTAGAGCGAGGACAACAAGAATTAGCCACATCTTTCAAAGTATTATGTTATATGAAGCCAAGTGGTGGTAAAATATTACTTTTATAGTGCTTGCTTATATATATAAGGAAAAAATCACGTTGTCCACGGCGTGGTTATTTGTATAATTTCTTATGAAATGAATGCTTATCTACATTGCAAAATTCCACTGTGGTTAAGCATGAAGTTAGTTTGTTTTCTTAAGGTTCATTAACTATTTTTAAGGACATGACATGGATTTTGACCTCTATCGATCTTCTAGAACAGATCAAAGATCATGTAAAAAATTTGCAATTTTTGAAATTTTTCAACAAAAAAACACAAAAGTTAACCATTGACAGTTACACGTAAACATCAAGATTGTGAAATGTTCAGGGAAAACTGTGCGCCACTTTGACGCTGAATTTTATGGAAAAAAACAATTCATAAAAATGAAACGTACATACATACCACCACACAGAACGATTTGATTGATTGATTGATTGAATGGTGCTTAACGTCCTGTGGCAAATATTTCATTCATATTCAGGACGAGAGCATATTGATGATGGGTGATGATGAATGAACCATGCTTTGTACTAGACCGACAAGCTGAGCCGGGTTTTTAACGTGCCAGCTCACGAAAGCAACATTCCACAGGAAGAAATGCCACTTTACCCAGAAACATTATTCTGACTCTGGAATGACCAGTCTTTGCATTTACTCCTAAATGCTGCGTGCTTATAGGAGAAGTAGCAAATACCAATTTTAATGTCTTTGATTTGACCCGGCCGGGGATTGAACCCACGACCATCCGCATTCGAGGCGAGCACGCTAACCATTACACCACCGAGGCGGTCAGAGCGATTTGAGTAAGATTTACTTGAGACCTATTCAATGTGTTAGATGCAACACAAAGAAACACTGTAAATGCCACACGAAGACACACCACTTCACTAAACGGAGGGAAGTGAGCAAATGGGTAAAGTTTGACGAGTCACTCGAGACCTACTAAATTTGGTAGATACCACACCACCATACGGAACGAAAGTAGCAACCGGGCAGGATTTGGCAAGCATAGAAGAACGATCAGTCTGATACAGTAACGAATAGTTCGAATAGAGAAAGGGAAAGAATAAGTTGGTTTTGAACTATATATGAACTGAAAGGTATACTTCTAGAAGTTGAAAAACTTACGACTGTTGTGACAAGGATGATCACCCAAGCAAAAAATATTTTTATATGTAAGCGAAAAATTAAGGTATCTCTTGCGTTTGTCTTCAGTGTACAGTGACATGAATACATGTGACCATGCAAGTATCAATGTGGTCTCGACGGGGGTCTGCTATGCATAGAGGCTCACAGCATGACGTGATGGGGAGTATGTTTTGAAATTTTACAATGGTCAACTGCTTCAGTATCTTTTAGAAACAAATATGTTGCCCTTAAAAGGGCCTAGCGTAGAACACTAGGTCAATCACCAAAAGAGATTTGGAAGTCATCTCAGATGAAAGCACATTAAAAAAAAATCACAGCTAAAATATGAACAATTAATTGGAGGCTAGGTAGCTAGTAACATTATCTTCCATAAACGGGAATTGTTTAGTTTTCTGTACTGGGTTTTCTAATACTGTCATTCTGAGACCAGAAAACCGAAACTCAATTTAGAAAAGTAAAAATCAAAAGACCCTTTTTATCAATATTTACAAGTAGTTCTTTTTAACAAGAACAACAGTATACTAAAAACAAGAGTAAAAAAATACCAAACATTACAACAGTATACTAAAAACAAGAGTAAAAAAATACCAAACATTGCACATGTAGGAAATGGAACCATCCATTAAACAACAACCAGCCTCAGTATATTTGTCTGATGGCCTTTTTAACATCAAAATCTGGTGAAATTAAACAAAAAACCTCCGGGTACCTTGATTTCCCATCCACTGTCCTTTGGTACATTCAAACAGCAAGATATTTAGCAATTCAAATCAAATTTCTTAAGTTTCTGAATTATGGACAAAGACAAACATATAAATGTACTATCAGTGACACAGATTTTAAAATGTATATACAATCAAAGATTTGAAACGAATGCCAAAGAGTTCTTTCAAAACTCGACATACCTACTGTATTGGCACATATCCGTTTAAAAAAACTTGTTTAAAAGCAGCATTGCCCATAGCTTTGAATTGTTATAATTTTGTCGAAATGTACCTTTCAGTACGCATGGTACATTTGTAAATGGTTGAAATATATTATTCTCATTACATATATACATGTATTCCTAGAGTTTCAGGGATCCGGTTGGAGGATGAAAACACTCTGAGCTGTCACTGAGCTGTCACAAGGCCCTTTTCCTTAAATGTATACTCATCATTAGCATGTGCAGCATGATGCTCTGTACAGTAGGAAGAATTTCGACAGGATTAAGGACACCAAGAAGAAGGCATGCAAATGCATTTAGTATATGAAGTCCATTAACTTTCCCAAACGTAGATCGGAAAAACCAAATATCTGAAACCTATAAGAGATAGGGTTTATTAGATAACATATAGTACTTTTATTTTTGCCCCGAACGCCTTTGCCTATATATAGCCATAACCGTTGTCTAAACTAATTTTTAGATTTATTGGTTGTTGATTGCTTAACGTCCAGCGGCAAACATTTCTTGAATGATCAGAACGAGACAATGTTCATGAATTAGCATAATTAGCAAAGGGACACAAAAGTTGGGAAAGAACGGCTAATATAGCCTTTTGTAGCGACCTTCTCTTTTCTAAATAAAAAAGCGGTTCTTTATGTGAAAGAGGTGTGACATTCTCTTTACACATGACCCACTATTGACCAGGGCCTAGCATTCCGAATTATAACCTGGTAAACGCCCCTTTCCACCCGAACCCCGTAGACCGCTCAAGAGTACATGCCTTGGTTTTACATATTGGTCTTCATAAGAAACATGGGAGATATGGAATTTTAAAGGAAAGAAATGGTCATTATTCACTTAAAAGGATTTAGATGAATTAGGCAATCTACAAAATGGCCACATCATAAATTAAAATCCAGAATGCAGATTTATTAATAATTGGTCATGTGTGTGTCAGTTATAGTTTTCTTGCTTCTTACGGCCAGGGTTCGGTATCACAAAATATCTCAATTTCAACTCGATGATAAAAGCAATCTCTGTATATCTGACAAATTTTCAAGTCAAGGATTCCGTTTCTACAAATTGATTAAATTTCATAAATATAAAGATTTGTATCATAATTCGGTTGAACTTGCAATTCTGCTTTTAGCGGAAACTTGGTAAATAAAACTCGGAAATTCAAACTAAATCCACATGGTCTTAAAATTCATCCTTATATACTTATCCCTAAAAATATCACCACAGCATTATTATTAATCTTTAGATATGGTTTTTATTGGTTCTGATTTTTTCCGGCTTTATTGTTAATAGCTTAATATGGAACTAAACAGTTAATATTTGTGATAAAACTTTCTACTTCCTGTTTATATATTTTTATAATGGTATTTGCAAAATTCTATGTTTTCTTTGAATTATAAAGATATTTTAACACTTGGACATGTTCTATTGACACCATAGTATTATAGAACTAGCAGACAGCAACTGCGAGTACTCTTCCGATGTCGATACTAATGTTGTATCATGAATAAGTTTTATTTGTATTTTTGTTGCATTTCAATATCGATCTCAAATATAAAATCTATTTCAACCGACGTTTATTGGGTGTTTTCCTTGCTGTTTTGTCACACCACTGTCCCAGGTAAAGGGGGTGGGGTGGACCACTCACAAACTGGTTTAACCACATATTTAATGTGCCTGTCCAAAGCCAGGAACGCGTAGTCCAGTGGTTGTCGTTGTGGTAGTCATTTATTGTTATTCGTTTTCCATTTTTTTTCAATAAGTTGATTGTCGTGTTTTGTGAATACATGTAGTTTTACATTTGTATTTTGGGGGCCTTTGACAGCTTCCCTTATGGTGTGGACTTCGGTTCATTATGGAACCTGCAGAAGTTTAATTCGACTTTCATTTGGCGGATGGCTGTCCCATGGACAGTCATTACACATCTCCTATTTTATATCTCTCCTAAACTCAAAAGGTAAATTAATTTTTTATATGTAAGTAAAAAGTAAGGATTTAAGGGAATAAAATCTCAACATGAGATCTTTTATGAAACTAGAACTGTAGCTAGTTCTTGTATGTAAGTGGTACATATCCCTGTACTCATTTAAAGGTATTGTTTTCAGGCATATATATTCTTGGCCTGTTTACCAAGGTTAAAAAACCAGGTTATATAATTATCATGTTTTACCCTTTAAAGGACTTTCCATATTTTAATCTTCGCCAATATCGCCATGGCGATTAGAACCAATCTTTTAAGTAATGTTCCATGGATAGTTCTCTTCCACACTTGTGAATCGAAGTTTGAAATTAAGAATTAAAACATGGCTACCGGAACATGAAAATCTCCTTGTAAGAAACCGCTGAGCCAATTTAAGTATTATGTTGCAGGAATGATCACTGGATGGTCATTTGCCAAACTTGTTTGGTTTGAATCATTTGCAAATCAGACATTAAAGACGTAGTATAGCATTGGACCCTATGTGAAAATCACTCGAAGATCTTTTTATTTGTAATAACTCTGCTAATTTAAACTTAGCAGGATTTGTTTCTTAATGGTTGTCTGACAGGAATTCGAAGATACTAAAGGGGCAGACAGAAATCGTTAAGTCGGAAGCCAGACAAGACCGTGGCCAACAAATCCATTATTCGTTACTCGTTATTCTTTATACTTGTAGAATAACTTTTATCAGATATTACACTGCTAGTATGAACAGAATTAGATGGAATGGTACTAATAGATGCCTTTTGGGTAATTTATCTGATGATCATGAGCTCACAAGCCAAAAAACATGACCAGCTCGGATCAATCACCTTTTGGGCCAAAGAAATGACATGTACTTTTTCTTATTATAACGTGAAAGCCTATCGGAATCTGCATTTGGGGGGGGGGGAGCTGGGGGGTTGCTGTTAAACTATAATCAGATGACAAAATCAGTCATGTGCTTAGAATATTCATCATGTAGTCTTTTTATTTTTAGCATTGTGACATTTCCACAGGCGCCTCTTGATGAAAGAATTCGAGTAGTTTAACAAAGCATTTTCACTCCATATGCACACAAGCCAAATATACCTCCTTATTAAACTGAACATATCAGTAACCGATTGTTTCAATTTAAGAAGAGAATTGGACATCGATTCATATGCTTTTAGTGACAAAAGTCCTTTATGACGAGATATGTCTGGTCCATTGCATAGGAAACAACATAAATAATTGAAAGTCTTGACTAAAGACAGGCTGGTTCTGATTGGTCAGGTGTTTTAAAGAGATTTTGATTTCTTTGAGATTCTGGTTCTAGCTCACTTTCGATAGTAATCATGTTGACTGATCGGGTCGTTGGCACAATTTTTAAAGAGATCTCCAATAATTTTGTGCACCAGAACTGTGGTCGTACATATGGTTAGTAATTGCAAGTGGCAAAACTGCCTATTATAAAGTTGCTTTAACAATTCAAATGATCTTATCCATTTCCGTTTATCAGTCTCTCTTACACTTTCCGTTCTCCAGTAATACTTAGATCTATACATGTACAAGACTATACAATTTTTTAATTTATTTTTTATTATAATAACAATATTCAACAACAAATTATCACAGTATAAAATTAACATCCAGTTTGATCGGCTTTGATGAAATGTCCAACATCAATGTTATAACTTTTGAATTCAGCAAATAGTCTATCCACAATAGCTTGGTCCATTGTTCTTTGTCTTCCAAGAATCCATGCAAATTCAAAGTGGCTGATTCCCAGAATATTTGTACAAGAGTAAATAAGAGTGTATGTTTTGTAATCTGTATCCAACACCCAGTAGTTTCCGTAGGGTGCAGCTGAAACATAAAATGAATGGCTGCATGTTATATGCACTGCTTAATATAATTTTTCCAATATTGGTGTTAATGTTAATTCCTATGAAGTGTGCATGTGTGGTCAATTTAACTTCAGCTTGCTCAACCATCCTCCAAAGTCAATAGTTTTTGAGTCCTCGTCCGCTCTCTCAAACGCACCTGGACGAAAACACCTGACTTGGGAGGATGATGGTGAACTTGTAGTATCGATTATGATACTCTAATGACATTAAATTATTTTAATAAAAATAAAGCTAGGAATTTTTTATGGTAAGTAAAAAATTGTTTCTGTCTTAAATATGGCTGAAATATTTCCCACAACAATCAATCAATCACGTTTTGGCTTTCCGTGTGGCTTTCCTATTGTTTTGGTCCATTGACTGATTTAATGAAGTCAATGAAAGAAACAGGCCTGACTGCATGGGTGCGAACTTAAAGCATTGATCGATTGATAAGTGTTTAACGCCACGTCGGCAGTGTTTTCGCCATATCGTACGTGGTGGCATACTTAAAGGATAACTAATTCATTCGCATACATTTCTAATAATGCAATAGTAATGAAAAAATCAACTGAACATCATGCAGTCCATAGCACCAATTGCTGGCAACAGCTATCCATATAAACATAAATCGTGAAGTACCTAAATTTTTACTCTTTATATTATCTAAATTACGTAGTACAATCTCAAGAAACTTACCGTCGGCAAATTTAACTAGAAGGCTAGAAGGCTGTGTAGAGTCTGGCATATATAAATCTCCTATAGCTTGAACTAGTTTGCCATCTCTACAAAAAAGAAGAACGATATTGTTACTGAACGTTAAGACTCTGTAGAGAATACTCAAGCTATATATATTTAGTTATTATTTCATACTGTATATTTAAAAATAGTATATATTTTCACACTATATGCAGTGAATCTTCTTTTTTAACATTATCTCTATGTCACAAACTGTGACTATGCTATAAACAAACAAATTTAATTAACCAATACAATACAATTGAAACTTACGTTATCCCAGAATTGTTAACTCTGACATGTCCGTTATCTTTCAGTTGGTAGTTGGCATGGATACATTTTTGTCCATTTTCAAAGTTAGCCTTGAATTTGTATATTTCATACCAGTCCCCAAGGTACTGCAAATAAAAAAAAGAACATTTGAGCATTAGCATATTATTTCTTAATCTTTCAGATTTTTATTTTATAAGTCTGACATATATGGCCTTCAGTAATAAATGAAGAATAAACATATTAAGTACATTTCCACTTCGTAGTTAAAAATGTTCAATTATATTTGTCTGTGACAACTAAATACATACTTGTTGGAGATCAAAGTTAGCCTGAGGTGTAGTTTTTGGACATCCGCCTACTCCAAACACTTGCCCTGTGGCTACTGAGACGAGGCTTACCAAAACAACAACAACGGACCACATATTTATAACAGTATCTTAAAGCATGGGAAGACTTTATATATACTAATGACTTTTCTCCTCACGTGGCTTATGGCGTGTTAAATTATAAAACTTTCTTATCAAATCTATTGAAATAACCATTCCACTGTTGTCTAAATTTTCTATGGAGCATGCATGTGGTGACCAACTTTTCAATTATGTATATTTTTTTTACTAAATAATGATAACCTGAACCAATTTCATCCCGCTGTCAAAAGAAATATTTATTTAGTTTAAGGTAAAAAAAGTATGATAAAAAAACATCGTTGTAAGAGGCATGGCTATAAAATAGGTAATGGTTTGAAGATGCAACTGCATGCCATTTATCAAGGACCTAGGACTACTTGAACATGGCAAACAACTCGTAATATGGAAAACTGGACGTGGTTACGCATGACTGGGGGTAGTGATATAAAATGGGTAAAGTTTTGGTATAATAACATACCTAATATGAAGAGCCCGGTGCAACTTTCAAATCTTAACGTAATAACTCATGCATGAACGAGGGAGCGGGTCATGAATAAATAACCTAATAATAAGAGGGGCGGTCCATGGGGAGTAAAGGGGCTCGTGGCCCCCTTTTGAAAACGCAAAAATGATTTTTAGCACTTGTTTTGCACGCAGGCGAGTATGTATTGACATGCCCCTTTTACAAAAGTCAGATCCACTTATGTACGAGTATGTGTTTACAAGTGCCCCCTTGTCTGGATCCGCCTCTGATAATTTAACAGTATGCTGGGTTTCAAAGGTCTTTAAGCACTCAACATGGTGGATGAAACTAATGCAGAAAACTAAACTTGTTTGTTCATGCATGAGATGAATAGGGATCCGGCTGTACTCATTAAGGTCCTAGGTCACTTGAACACCATAATGCGGGAAAACAGTTTTTAATCAAATATGGGGATGGTGGCGTGGTCATGTCAGAAGGGTTGGAACATGGGCTGTGCTCGTTTTGGCGCAACTGCATATCAAATGTTATAACGAAGGTCCTAGGGTCATTGAATATGATTTATTAAAGTTAATGCGAAAAACGTAACGTATTCGCCAATGCATCAACATATTAGGAGTGGACACCAGACTCAAGCTAGCGAACAACAAGTCTTTATCAAGCCAGCGAACAGTTTCATGAACTGAATCTCACACTTTTTACAAATTTTGGAAGAATCCCTTGAAGGAATCTGTACAAATTGTATAAAAAGCAATATAAAAAAGATTCCGGTAACTTTTGTTTATTTCATTTTATAAATGTTCTTAGTTTTTCTCCACTCATCTGGAAAATTTGAAATCTTTATCGTTTTCTATTACAACTATTTTTCCTCACAGGATTTGTGAACTTTGTAAAATGAAAAATATTTTGACAGGTTTTATATCTATTGGCATATATTTATACGTAATGTCAGTTAAAATAAGCTTGGCGGTACCAGAAATGCAAAAACATAGACATTGTCGGAACTTAATTTTTCACAAAAATCAACAATTTTCATATAAGCACAGGACAAACATCTTTAACCACCGATTTGGGTGCCGGTAAGATCGTTAAATTTCTTTCTAAATTCTCCTTTTAGATTTTGTGATTGTTTTAAAAGAAAATAAACATAACGTGAGAGACTCAGATCATGAAACTTACATTAGCGAAAAATATCATCAAGATAGCGGTAGGTATTGTTAAATTTGTATATCAATCAGATCTAGAAGATTCCTTATGAAATTTGGTCACAGTAAAGAAGCAACTCTGCTATTAAAGGAGAACAATTTGCGCCCATTGGAATTCCAACGTCCTGTCTATAATTTGTATTGACGAGACGGGTAAAAATGTTATCAAGAAAATTAAGGAAATTGACAGAACAAACATCTCCTCACAAGTCAAGTAGGTACGTCTTTTATTTTTATTCGTCTGAGAAAAATTATTCTCAACTGCAGAAAATTTACTTATTATTTGTTGTATCGAAACACCAATCATTCAAATATGAGAATGTTAACACGCTCCGCGAGACTGAAGTCCGTTGAATGGAGGCACTTTTGAAACCACTGGGTCGATACGTCTGCTGGTGGAACATTGGTCCCCGAGTGTAATCACCAGCCCAAATGTCATAATTGTCTGGCAGGAAATTCATGAAACATTGTTTTACAGATATTTGCTTCTTTGCTAAGATTCTTAAACACTGAAAATACGGAAAGGCCTCGAAAAGTAAAGCACTTAGTAGTTGTCCCTGCCGAACGTCGGATTTTGCTTTCCATTTCGATTTGTTTGGATTTGAGTGCTTCTTTTGCTATTTTTGAATCTTTGACTTCCTTTGCTTCGGTTCTAATGCTACTCTGATGAGAGGTTACTCCTTGAAATGTACATTTAGGATACCTAAATTTTCCATAGTTATTTAACATTGGTAATTTTGCACACAAGAAAATGTCACTTAAAGAATGAATAATACAAATATACTGCATAAGTTTAAAGACTTATTTGTATATGTCAAAACGGTTAACTGTTATCGTAGAATTAACCTAAACATGTTTTTGTAAAACACACGCATACTATCTGAAAAAAGCTAAAAGGCGTGAAACCACCCTACAATAAAAACACACCACACCTATAGCAATGAAAATGTTGAATACGGATTATATTTAAGACGCCTTAAACCAAAGCAAGATTTTAAAATTGCAACATCAATGTAAAGTTCACAGCCAAACATTAATACATTTATTCATTAATTTTGGTGGAAAATTTTATAATAGTTCTTTTAATTTGTACTTAGTCTGTTGACGAGTCGAACGCGTATGTTTGAGACTGTTAATGAGCTACGTTTAACAAATTCCGTACACTACTCGGTCAACGGACTCTCTCTTGACGAGGCCTCCATTTAACGGACGTGAGTCTCGCGAAGCGTGTTAAACCCCTTTAGAAAGGTAATGTTGTAGTATAAACAAAACAGTTTCAAAGGGTTTTACGAAAAAGTGTAATTTATCTAAAACTTCCAGTGAATTTTTACATCCCAACTTAAAATAGTTTATTCCACTGTGTTTGTAAGCTTTATTACAGCAATTCGTGATAAGCTAGAGCACTAGTCAAAAGGACAAAATGTTTAGTAGTGGTAAACTTACTGGCAGCTGAGATAAAACTGAATGTTTATTTGAGTACACCAAACGAAATTTGCCACACAAATGTAAACCTCAATAAAAAAAATTCACAATGAAATATGTCATATTTTAAATAGTTATTCCTTGACGCAACTGAAGCTTTAGTTAAAAATTCATTTTTACTTGAAATAAAATACTTCTCCAATAGGGTGTAATGATAATTTTTTAATTGGAAAATTTGCTTTATTTTGTGGGTAAAATCAACCAATGGTCTCGGGTAACAAGACATGATAAAATTTTTATTATTATTTTTTTGGTGGGGGTTATGACAGATTAAGAATATAATTGAATTTATTTAAGCTATAACACTGAAGCGTGAGATTAATCTATTAAAACCTACCATTTTGAGACAGATTTTTACAATATCTATAATTTTACAAAGAGGGGTAATGGGAAATAATTATGTGCTGGCGAAAACTGAAATTTTACCTGCAGGGTGAGTTGCGGCAAAAAAAATAGAGTACTGTACCAACGAAATATAACATTATTAGCTTCATAAGTGAATGCTGGAGCCGCACGGTATTGCGGGTATTTTGTGTTCTCCGGTTTTTTAGGTCTCATGTCAGGTCACAAAAAATAACTCAAAACTCATGTAAAATCCATTGAAATATAAGTTCTTTTATCACTGAATAAAAAATATAGGAAAATAAATATGTAGGAGTCGAAAATTCAACAATAAACACTTAATTTGCATTGTTTGTTGAATTTTTGACTCGGAAAATGTCAATATTTCATATTTATGACCAAGTGTACATCAAGTATAGGAGATACGATCGATAAGTGTGGGTTTTAATACATATTATTCACAAGAAAGTGGTCTGAATATTTATTTTCAAAATTAATTTGTGCATGAATAATTATATCACCTTTTTGTAATGACTGAATATTTATTTGAAAAACCTCCCGACCCCATATTTTTTTGTCCTTTTTTCTTTGAAAATTTATTCTAACAGGAAACTGGCTCCGAAAGCCTGTAGTATAGAGCATAGAACTGAGTTTTCATTATACATGTTTTAATAATTACTACAAATGTACACTGTTAATCACAAGAAATGGGTCTAAATATTTATTTTCAAACTGATTTAGGTGTCAAACCACCAATTCACCCTGGAAGTTAGAACAAACGCAAAAATAGTGCTAAAAATGAACAATATAGTCCCATTCAGTACGCCGTATTTTCAAGAAGGGTTGATAAATTTTATTAAGGGATATTTTATTTGAAAGATAGATGTCTTGGGATGAATTT
>JAULBM010283086.1:0-27036 GCA_032357055.1 Geukensia granosissima
GTCTCCCTCTGGACGGATTGTGAATTTATACATCCCCCACAATCAGGGACGCCCCTTTTAGAGGACTAGTGCCTCAATGACGGCGATACCTAATGCCTATTCTTTCCCCGGCACAACCTTTGAGAAGGGGAGTTTGAGTATTTAAACATCCCGCTCTAACTAACGGACGCCCCTTAAGCAGGGGTTCTACATGCAGGCGGAGAAACCGAACGTCCTATTTCTATACCCCGGCCTTCCTCGAGGGCCATTTAGATAGGAGCAATATTACTTGACGTACACGTTTTTTATTTGGGTGGCTTAAGAGCTTTTCCCAAGGAGTGGTATTCCACCTTTGTTGAAGGCCTTGTGGAGACCTCTAGATTTGTAAATTCCGTCTGATTTTCTCGCGGTTGGGGTGCAGTCTCTCTGACATTTACTCCATATCATTTCATTTTCATATAAAATAATAATATTTGAGAAGGCAGTAAGAAAATTTTAGGCAAAATTCACTTTCAGAACAAGGATGTTGAGTGTGTCTCTTCTGACAAAAAATCTTGGTACACATTTTTCAGCATTTGGCAGATTAAGATTGCATATATATAAATGAATTGTATAAGAATTCACTTGAAGATTGTATTGGACCTGGATCCATCTGTTTGATCCCACAATAAAAACTATACTTTCATTTAACTCTGAATTTAGGGAAGTTACAATATTTGATTAAAAACTACTAGTCAGGTTTTTTATAGATGATTTTTTAAAGTTTCTTCAAGGCTCTTCATTAAGTAGTCAAAATTTGTTCTTACATGGTGCACATAGAAAAAGTGTCAATTTTGCAGCACTATGATGTTTTAAAAACATCTTGAAATTTTTTTCGTATATATCGACTTACTGAAGGGTGCTTATATTTATACTGCAGCTGGACCATTTCCTGTTGACATTATTTCCTAAATATAGTAATAAAGTGATATTTTGTACAATGTCAGTTTCATTTCCTCTATAGCCAGGGGCTCATTGAGGGACAAAAGAAATTTATAATGATGTTAATTAATATTTATTAGTAATATAAATATTTTTATAGCTGCAGTATAAAAACAATATTAGGCCAATGTCTGAAAAATATCAACTTTTTTGTATTCGGCACGAAACTGTTAAAGGGCTCGGTAAACCTCGCCCTTCCCCAGTTTTTTAGCCTCATACAAAAAAGTTGATATTTTTCAGACATTGACCGTTTATTGTTTAAGTAACATGCTATCGATTTTGTGTACTTGACCACTGACCTATTTAATCATAGAAAATCAATACACTGCATTGTAAGCTTATTTAAGCAAGGTGGCTGTATATTTAAGGGACAGATGATTCTAGGCGACTGTATATTATAGAGGCACTGTATATCAGTATTCATATGCAGTCGGATTCTCTATTTCAACTCGACACGTGATAAGTTTTACTTTGTCCAGGCGTCAAAGATTTCCGGCTTGTGTATGTTGCATTGATTTGATATTAAGTAAGAAGCTTTATCAGGGTTAGTTGTACTGTGTGTCCCCTTTTCAGGTTCGTTATGCGTCTTCTTCCTGTTGGCCAGGATGGGGCATCCATCCATGATGTCATCCATGTCCCTGACATGAACGCATTTTATCATTATTTAAAATAATGACCTTTCGTTAAGTCTAAGAGTACTCTGTGTAACAGTCGTCTGATTATGTACACTGTACATGTACGTTATTTCAGAGACATGAAATCTCAGGTTATTGTATCGCCTGCAACGAGTCGTGAAAAAAAAATCAAATGTTTTTTTCTGAAGCTGTTAAAGGGAGCAATCATTGGATTTTTATGGGCTATTGGGTTGAATTTTTCATCTTGTGTGTACAGACTGTCCTTACCTTTTTATATTGTGACTCAAGCCTTCCTTGATTTGTTGTGTGTGAAATAGAAAAATAGTTCAAATAATGACACCCTGATCTCCACAAGGACCAACTTCAACATCGAGGTTTTAACACAATTTTAAAACAAAGATAAATTTTGTCTTTCAAGTCCAAAATTGTAGACGGGACTTTCATCTTTATTTTTCTACTTTGTCTATTAAATTATAGTCAATCCATCATGTTTAAAAAATATATATATTCCGTTTACTATCGATCACTACATTATTATTAAAAGAATCAAAGTACGGTCAAGTTTTTTTAAAGAAGTTTTCTTTTTTCAGTATGATAGATCTTGATAACCAATCTTTGTAAATGCAGACATATACAATTAAGTTTATAAAAAGTCATACTTTTTTTCTAGTAATGAAGTTCCTTTAGGGAGATTCCTATGAGATAATGATGTTTTATTTGTTTTTGAGTGACAAACAATTTGAAAATTGGACTTCTATATATAAGTGAACAATTTCCGGTCCGGATGAAATTGGTCCAACCTCTTTCAACTGTAAGATGAGTTGCGGCAAAAATTAGAATTCCAACGAAATATAACACGACATACTTCATAGCTGAACTTAAATATTCTTACCTAAGTCCTGGTAAATTTCGTTTGGTGTATATTACTATACAACCAATGTGTTTGATTATATAAACATATAAAAATAGCGCCCTGTCCCTGTGGTTTTCTTCTCAAACTTATACTTCAATCCAGTATTATTAAATGATCCTAACTGCTCCTTCTCCAATTATTTCTGAATATCCAGTTTCGACACTCTACTCTTTGTCAGAGTGCTGGAACGGGAAAAAAAGTTATGAAAGGACCACTGTGTATTCTTGTACAATAGTGCTTATTTTTAGACTGAAAAAAGTGCAACCGAGTTAAAATGATACATGTGCATTTAAGAAATCACGCTGTATTTTAAGCTGCACCGGGTTTTTAATTCTCAACGGGGATTTTACATTGTAAACTTAGCCATTTGTATGCTGGAAGTGGCTCTTTGCACTCGCAAGCACCAGACTGGAAGAACACATTGTCAAAGCTCTGTAACAATTAAGTAATTAAAGAGGTTGGTACAGGGTTATTTTCGTGCAACGTTTTTACCGATTTTATCGTACTAGAGGCTCGTTATATGTCGTGTTTCGCGTGTCTTGATCAAAATGCAACGTGTATATGCCATATTCTAATTTTTCGTTCCTTGTGAAATGACATTTTATTTCTCGTACGTCCGTGCGCAGGACCCTCCTGTACCGATCTCATTAAACCGAGAAAATCTAAATAACTTGCAACAATGCTTTGGCTGCTCTTGAATGGTTTTTTATAGTTAATTCTGATATACATTTGTAAATCGCGAAAGAGGGTCCAAATAAAAGAAATATGCACAATTGTAAAATTGATTAATCTAGGTCAAATTTAGGTGTCAAACCACCAATTCACCTGGAAGGTTCCAGGTAGAACACACGCAAAATAGTGCTAAAAATACACAATATAGTCCCATTCAGTACGCCGTATTTTCAAGAAGGGTTGATGAATTTTATTAAGGGATATTTTATTTGAAAGATAGATGTCTTGGGATGAATTTGAGCCCAGGTTTGATCCGTTTTAAGATTGATTTTGAATATGGCGCCATGTTCTAACAACGCGTCGCTAAACAAGCTTTACAGGAAGTAAAATTGCGTTTTTTAACAGGGGGTTCGCCATGGGAGACAGCGTTTCACTAGAAGATTTTAAACCTATTAAGATTTTTTGTGAGATGATAGCCAAGAGATGTACGAATCGCTGTATATATGGTCTTTTCAAGTTAAAATTAAAATAAAAGGGCAAAAAATTTGGGGCCGTATTATGTTATGGTGTTGTCGTCGTCATGGTCGGCGCCGGCGGCGTCTGTCTGTGAACACAAAGGTTTCCGCAACTAATCTTTTGTTGGGATGAACCGATTCTTTTTATATTTTGATACTTTGGTTTCTAGTATGAGATATGGTGTGGGATTGATTTTGGGGGTTCCAGCTCTCCCCGTTTTTTTATGAGGGACCAAAAAGGGATTTTTAATATTTTTTTCAGTATTTTTTTAATTTACATCCAATTTTGATGGGGTTTTTTTTCATTGTGTTCCTTGTCAAAAAGACTACTCCCTTACCGTTTTTGTGAGAGTGAAAATTGACCACGCCCAAATTTTCGAAACTTTTTTATTTGTCATCCGATTTTGATGGGGTTTTTTCAATTTGATTTCTTGTGAAAAATGCTAAAGAAGTTATACCAATCATTTTTTGTTTCTTTTACAGTTTTTTTTAAAAGGGGTTCAAAGGGCCCAAAAAAGGCATTTTCTGGGGTATGGTAAAATTTTATTTTTCGTCGGATTTTGATGGGATTTTTTTAATGTGATTCGTCCGATCTTCAGATTTTGAACTTTTTTTATTATTTATCTGATTTAAACGGGGTATGTTTTAAATGATTCCTTGTTTGAAGTTGAACAAGTTTTACTCCAGGCAATTTTTCGTAGCATTGACCGTTTTTTATATAAAAGGGGCAAAAGAGGCTTAGAATGTGCTTTTGCAGGTGATGGGAATTTTTTATTTTTCAATGGATTTGGATGGGATTTTTTCATCTGATTCGTCTCACTAAGAGCTTTCAGTTGTATGTCAACAGATTTTCTCTATCTCTTACCGTTTTCAAGATAAAAGGGGTCAAATTGGCTGTAAAGTGTAATTTTGCGTCATTTTGTGGGGAATGTGTAAATTTTATTTTTCCTCAGATTTTGATGGGATTTTTTTCATTTTTCATTTGATTCGTTTCATTGAGAGCTTAAAGTAGTATGTCAACAGATTTTCTCTACCTCTCACCGTTTTCAAAAAAGGTCAAATTGGCTGAAAAGTGTAATTTTGCGTCATTTTGTCGGGAATGGGAAACTTTTATTTTTCGTCAGATTTTGATGGGAATTTTTCATTGATTCATCTCGTTGAGAGCTTTTAGCAGTATGTCAACAGATTTTTGGTGTTGTTAGCTTCGAAGAAGCAACAAACACCCTAGCCGCCGGTCAGTTTGTAAAACCTATAAATAACATCAAATTCGCGGTAAATTTAAAACTGCTTATATAGGGTCTTTGAACTTGCACAATACCATGTAAATTGCGCAATATACAGATATATACTGTTTAAACATTTGAATTTCCGGCAAAACCAGTTGGATTTGACATGAAAAGTTTGTTGTTGCTTCTGTTCAGAAGGAAAACATAAACAAAATTGCGTAATGTTTTTTTGGTAATGATCAGGTCAACTACATGTAAAAAAAGGGCAAACTCGAAAGTTTTTAAAAGCAAGAAATCGTCATTTATTTATTTAATGGTTTGTCTGCTTGTTAAGCAGATAAGAGTCAGTTACATTCTGTTTTTAAATGTCACATATACATATCGTATTGTGTGTAAAACATCGCGCAACAGCATTGTAAATAAACTGGTCTCCTGTTGAGTTACATATCGATACACTGTATCATTAGGAACATGGACCCGTTTACATTGTAAACAAACAACTTTCGAAATTCTCGGGACTTTGCCATTTGCATTTTGGCGGGAAAATTCGTCTATTGCTATTTTCGTTTTCAAGAATAGTAAGACTATCGTTTTCTTAACCCTTTCGACGGAAAGAGACCACTGCTTCTTTGTTTGAAGTTTTCCTGCTCAATACACGTGAAATATTTATGCATCATATCGATATTAAGAGATAGAACCGAGCAGAACAGCATGTTTCTTACAACTTTGATGGAAGTGGATACACGGGGACCACGTATATGTTACTATCTAACAATGAGAGTGACAAAAGTGTTACTTTAAAGTGATCTTTAATTGTGATTCACTGTTATTTTAGCAGTGAACCCTCTTCAGAAAATGTATACTTTTAAATTAAAGAAACAAGGGTCAAATTTAAAAAAAAACAGACAATGAAAATCTATTTTAATTAATTATTGACTAAAAACCAAGAGTTCTAATTTTATTTGCTAGTTTAGACCACTTCAAAATTTGAAAATAAATAAACCGCTTATTAAAAATGATAAAAGTTCATTTTAAAACTTTAAAGCCTTCAGAAGTTATTTTTGTGATATCTGTATTTTGTTTCTTTCAGATTTGTTGCCTGATTTTTTCTTCCTCCTGCCCTTGACACTTTTTTCTTCATCCTCTTTTTTGTTAACATTCAGTTAAATATAAAGGATCTCTTAAATAACCAAACTTGCAGATATTCTCCAATGGCTGTTTAAAATATATGTATTTCCAAAAAGGGGAATGTAAGGTAAAAACTCATAATTTGTGACACTTTTACCGAATGAAACTAAACTTGTATTCAGGTAAAGAAGCATTCATTTGACAATAATTATGTTGTACTGTCAGGACAGAAAGGGAAAATTTGGGAGTTGGCTTTCGCATTAGTCTGCACATCAGCTTATTCTTGATTGATGAATCACTCTTTAAGGACTCAAATGAAAACAAAGTGGAAACACTTTCATGATTCATAATTCATGAATACATTTTGACTTTATTAATATTATACTTTCAAACATATTTTTAACTTGTTCAATGTCTGGTATAAAATTTTTTCCGATGTGAACTAAAAGCAGTCTTTCTTGCTATCAAAACCTTTAAAATAACAACACCATAGGCTCTTCTAGGGCTTTGTTTAATTTAACCAGCAATACTATCTTTGTAAAATTTGTCAAAATAGATTAATTGCAAAAATAGATTTCAACATTTATGAATTGGTGTATGCCTGTGTGGCGTATTTATCCCGAAGGCTGTGTTTTTATTCTGTCCTTTCTGGCTGGTAACTTTCAAAAATTTGACCAGATGCAAAACAAATTAAAAAAAAAAAACACCGCGTAAACCAATATTTTGCTCAAGTGATTGTTAGCTCACTTAGCAACACACAAAAAATAGCCTAAATATGTTGGAACGATTTACAAACAAATAACCTAGATGAAGTATATTCATCAGTCCCAAATTTTAAAATCATTGCAAGAGTTTCCATCACTATAGTCCTTTCTGAAAATCTATTTTATTACCCGAGTTTGGTTTAAAACTAAGATTTAGTTAAAGTTGTTCCCTTTTGTGGGTAGTACATCACATTGATGTAAGTATGAGCAAGGAGAAAAACCCGCCTTTTCCCTGTACTTTATCTTAAGGCATTTGCTTTCTACGACTGCCAGAAACTGTTGAGGTATTTACGCTCCACATTTTAGTTTTAAAAAACTAAAAATGAAAGCTTTAACTTTTTGTCCTTGATGGAAATTGATGCACAGTTGAGCGGTGATTTCTATGGAAACGTTTCATCATACTTCCCGGAAGCGGGAAAATGATAGATTTTAATTTTAGAAGGAACCACAGCCTTCAGAAAATGAGTGTTTTGGAAAAGGCTATTAGTTTGTTTTAAGTGGTAGAATCTCTATAACCTTGAAAAAAAAATGATACAGTATGGTGCACTAGTCCTTATTGGAATTAACAAAAAATGCTGATTTCTCAAAAATTTGAATTATCTTGAAAGATGTACAAAATCAACCCTTGCATTTTGTGGCATTTTTAGAAGCATATTACAAATTAAATGTTCAAAAATAAAATATTAGTATACTGGATGAAAGATCATTTAAAACATATGACTATACACTGGCTTTTTCAAATGAGTATCATAAAGGATACCATTAGTGGAACGTTAGTTGCTTACCCTTCCGGAGCACTTGAACTCGCCATAGTTTTTATAAGGTTTTTCTGTTATTCCAGGATGTGCATTAATTTCTTTTGGCCATGGTCTTGTCTGTCATCTTGGTTATTTTACAATTTGTCTGCTCCTTTGGAATCTTTGAATTCTTTTTTATGTCAACATGTAAAATATGTGAATGATCTGTACACAAGTTTCTGGATCATAAGCATGGTTCACTTAATACACCATTCCCTTTGTATTGTAAACAGAATGCAGCTTTAAATGTCATGATTTTTTTTTTCTTTTACAGTTGTACTTTGAAAAGTGAATGTATGGGTTCTGATAAAAGTGCAGATCGTTGGAAGATTCTGACTGCTTGTACAGCCATTGACAGTATTTCTCCACCCATGGCATCGTCAACTGAAGATATAACGGTATCTGGGTTTTAATTAGTGTTTAAATTTGTTGTTGCCACAGATGTCAGAAAAATAGGAATAATACTTGGCTGTTTTTATGTTATAAATGAAACAAAAGTATAAAAGGACTGTTTTAAAAATACAGAAAACCACAACTTATTAAACAATTTCCCTACCATCAACCCATCAAGAAGAAATCAAAACTTTCCAAAAATTGTTGAAAATGTTGTCATGCAAAATCTCCTTTTTAACACATTTAAGACCACCTGCAAAAAGGTTGCAGAAAGTTTAAAGGCATATATAGTATAAATAGCCTGAATCATAATTTTACAGAGTGTGGTTGGATTAAACAAATTTTAAGGCATTTAAACCTTTCCATTATCATATTTTTTAAGTTTGATCTTTATTGACATTTGACCTTTTCAGCAGTTGGCAATTTGCATGTTCTGCTATTATAAACACATCTTACATTAACAAATTAGTAGGGAAGTAATGTCAGTTTATTTGGAATTTTGATTTTTATAATGATATCCAAGTTTGAAAATGTTTGACATTTATGCATGATTTCTTGTATATTTTTAGCTTTACCTTTCCATTATTGATATCCCAAGAGGAACTGACTACAGTTGTGTGTTTGATTTTGGACAGAAACAGCAGACGACAAATGTCAGTTCTTGGAATTTTGGCATCAGTTGTAAAACCCCACAAATAAGTTTACTTGGCATTGACTTTGGTCCTACAGGTTGGTTGAAATGAACATTGGTTTTGTCTTCTTCTTTCTTTAGACCAAACAAGAATAAGTCACTGCATGTTATAGAATTTTTTGTGTAAAATTTGCAGACTGTGTCCTTTAGTTATACCTTTTACCAATTAACTGGAGTAAATAGATGAGGGCTGTTCTTTTTTTCCTCAAGTCGAAATATTGTTGAATCCCACAAGTTTTTTAAGGTTCCAGCATATCGGTCTCGTTAAAATTTCTGTATTTCAGGAGTTTATAATTTAAAAATAAAGCAATTTCTAAGATAATTTACGAGGGCACCTATTTACCTGTAATTAAATGACTTCACTACAAATGGTTTAACCCACAACTTAATTTTTTCAACATTAGTTTAAATGGTTTTTATGGTGAGAGGTGATTTACTGACTAGTCAGAATGAGCATCTGAAGTCCTCGGTACAGAAGTTTGATAATTTCAAATGTACAACCAACTTTTCTAGTGTTAGTGTTTACAAATAAACTCACCAGCTTCTTTTTCCATTATTTAAAGGAACTGAAATGAATTTTTTGTGAATTTGATTTTTCGCATAAGCAGTTTTCTTTGTATGTAAATGACTTTAGGAGATTTGTTTTTAGAATCTTCCTTTTTTATAAAGTATATAGTGTGTATGGCTGCAATATATATATATTTGAACAAAGATTTATTATTTTTTTCTAATTTATAAATTAAACTGCAAAATAAAACCCAAAAGGGTCTGTTGTAAGACTTTACAATATCTTTCTGTCTAGAGTTATTTCCCTTATTGTGACACTATCTTCATTTTGATTTTTAACTTGCATTTCTGTTTTAGAATTTTTAAGATAAGATAGAAGATTTGTATTTTGTAAGATAAAATTGCACATAAATAAATCAATTTTATACATGTTTAGTTTTTTATCTTTTGTAGGCAGTAAGAATGCTACATTGTCAATACGATCAGAGGAAACTGAGAAATTATTTGTGTCCAAACAGTTCACATTCTATGACTGTGGAAGTTTTACCAGGTATCAGAATTAGCTTTATCACCTCAAATAAAAATTCTTGTATACATAAAATAATTGTGCTCTTACCTGAATATTATGAAAAAAAGAACGTATCAAAACATTAAACAAAAAGACAAACCTATGACTGCAATTCCTGACTTGGGACAGGCACATGAGACATGTGGTGGGGATAAATTAGTTTTGTTGGTACCAAAAAAAAATCAAGAAAAGTAGCAATCCACAAATCATAAAATCAAAGAAAGTCTCCCAATCCAGCTTCAAAATTACCAGATCAATGCAGTGCAAAAAAGTCGCAACTGGCGTACTGCAAATTCTGAACATCAGAATCAAGTTCAGCCATCCACCAATCAGCATATGAGAACACAAATATTTGTGCTAACCAATTCACTTTGGATTGCTTATTCATTAAATTTTTGTTTTATACAGTTGTAGTTCTTGTACAAATAATAACTATGCATGTGACTGGTGTGTGTACGAAAACAAGTGTACATTTAGGACCAATCCATGTCAGAGCCTTACCATCTTCAGCCGTAACGTAAGTGTTCAATTAAAATTTTCTGTATATTGTCAGTATGTATATATTGTTTGATGTATATAAAGATGTGTGTCGGTGTTGTTTTGATGTAAAGTTAATATCACCTTCCATTGTATATGTGTTGATTGTTCATGTTGTAAATGTTACTAACTCATCCAGCAGTTTGAATTGAGATATTTTCTGGTCATTCTTTTACTTTTTTTGTTAATCTGATAATAAAATATATAAACTTTTAGTTCTCTAAAACAGTTCTGTTTTTGCAATTTCATTACATCAGAAATACGTAACTTAAAAAATTGTTATAAAAAAATCAAAACGATTCCTCCAACTTCTTACAAGGTTGTATTTCTTAAAACTAATCCAGGAGTGTTTATTTCTATCTTTTATCAAAGTCCTTACAAACACACAATTAAAACCCTTGTTTTCACTTATACACTGACTGGTAAATATCTTAAAAATGTCAGAAAAACAGACAAATATTACTACACACATGTTATTTTAAATTTTGTACATGGACCTTTTTTTTTATGAGCAGTTTTAGAAGATAATCTATCTTTATGTACATTGGAACTTATGTAACTTGAACACTAAATCGACTCATTTTTCAAAAACTTTTGATATAATGGCTTTTTTTTTCAATGATAAAAATTCACAAACAGTATTCAAGGAAAACATATTATGAATCTATTTTATGAGAGTCTTGCTTGGTAGATCAAGCAAGGTTTCATTGTACACAAAAGTGTTTGACAAATGTAGTCAGAATTTTTTCTTTTCACATTGTTGATACATTTTTTCCTTCACATATTTGGTCCTCTTGAATGTGTTATATACCAGTACATCAGGATTTAATTGTTTATTTTCTTTTATTTTACATTTTTTATTCAAAATCTGCATGTTTCAGTCAAAAATTCAAACTTTTGTTAAAACAAGATATTTGATATACTAAACATGTAAGCTATTAACACATTTTACCAGTTTTTATTTGGTTAATATTGTTATATGCAATTCCAACCCTACACAGGTAGCTAATTATGATCCCGGTAACTTCACACAAGATGCTAACTTCACTCAGGACGTAAGTTATTTGCATACTAGTGCATATCCAATATATATGCTGCACAGAGATGGTTCTGGTGAAATGCATTCTATAAATTGTTAACGCATTGCCAAATAAAGAATGAATACATTCTATTATGGCACTTTGAACATCTACTTATTGAAGAAATTGTTAAATTTGAAAAGATCTTGCAAGTCTGTAAAATTGCATCCATGCAAATATCAGTTGCTCAATTTTGCCATATTAGAATTGTTTTATTATTCTGACTTCTGAATATTTATTAAAATTTTATCCTATGTTGGGCCTCTATTCACTTATTTTGGCAAATACTGGTTAAATGTGGAGTTAACAGCAAAATGCACAGATTATTTGGCAACCATTTGCTAAAAAAATGACTGATTTTGAAGGTATGATATCTTTGCATGTTGATATGAAAATTGGAAGAATGCTCAGCAGTTCACAACTATGAAAATGGTTTCCATTCTTGATGTCTTGAAATGTCTGGAATTGCTTTATGCAATAGAATGTATATGCTTTTGATATACTGCTTGAAGCATATTATATCTGCTTATTACTGTCATTTTATGTATATGACATGCAATTGTATATGAACTCAGATTTTTTTATATGAAATTTGAAAATTTTTCTCATCTTATCTTTTGCATAATTTATTGTTATTCTGATGTTTTATGATTGATATAAGCCCTTGTATTGCATGGAAATAGACATCAGATGTAAGACTTTTGAAGCCTATAGTTCATTTTGTATTTATATGTCTACAGACTTCATTCAGAGAATCTAAATTGATTCAACTTGATCATGATAGAAGTTTTCTAGATTAGCTGCCCACTAGTTTTTATCTTCATCAAATGTACTCAACATTCTTTAAATCGGATGAAATTAAATGAAATTGACTGTTTCTGTCTATTATTTGTTAACAATTGACTATACAATAATGCTTTGTGAAATAGGAATTTTTTTCGTTATTTTATAACCAGTGGTACCTGGACTTAGTTCATGTTTCTCTCCACTCAGTCTTCCAATAAATTTGACTCATTATGGTCAACTCTTGTATAAAAGTAAGTCAACAAGTTTCTTTAGGAGTAGTAAGAACTTGCCTTAAATTCTACTGTCATTTGGTGGGTGGCTGTCTCGTGGACAATCATGCCACATCTCCTATTTTTATATTACCCTGATCGAGTGCTAGGGCAAGAATAAGCAGTAGTAGGCACTGATGTTCAATATCAGGTCTCCCCAAATACAGGAGATTATATATCACAAGCTAATCAGGAGGGATTGAAATATCTGTGTTTTAGAGAATGCTTAATTCTATACAGGCTGAGACCTTTTAAACAGCCCATTTTAAATTATTTTTTAACAGCAAGTTGCAAGTTTAATTTTTCAACTCGACCTGCATCATTCTGGTGGCACTCAAGCTGCCTTGGTGTTACTGTTCATAGTTAACTGTTTATTAAATTGATTTGTGGTTTGTTTACTTTAGCCTTAACTTAATATCAATATCAATATCATTTAACGTTAATGAAAAGACTGAAAAATCTTTAATAAAATTGGCATTTTGTCTGAATTGGAAATCTATTAAAGGTAAATTTCAACTTCTTTAAATCTGAACATGGTTCATGTTTTTGAAACAAATTACATGAATTCAGGTTTCTGGACTTTTACATTTCCCATTGTGCAAAAAATGACAGTCTGCTTGCCAAAATTTTAAAATTGAAAAAATAAAGCAGATTCATTGCTGTATTATGGACAATTGTAGCAGTAAACAATAGGTTGCTTTTTAGTAATAGAATCCTTAGCTTTTCTGGTGTAGAAAAATTTAGAAGTATTTCATGATCGCATGTAGTCATGGTAGAAAATGATGGTTTTTAATCCATGTAATCCTTAATCCACAACTGTATTATCCATTAAAATCAACACTCTCTACAATTTAAAACTTGCTTGTAAATACATTAAGAAAAACCCAAAAATATCAGAATGCAATATAATTTAAATTAAATTGCCCAGGCTTTTTATACACATTCTTTTCTATTAGAAATCTAACATGCAACATTATGGTTTCTTTCTGATTTCCCTTTTCAGTCAGCAAATCAAACAATCTCTTGTCCAAACTATACAACGTCCAACCAATCAAATTCTTTCTTTGTCTATGACCTACAATAAGACAGGTTATTTCTGATTTCCCTTTTCAGTCAGCAAATCAAAAGATCTCTTGTCCAAACCATACAGCAGCCAACCAATCAAAATATTTCTTTGTCTAAGACCTACAATAAGACAGTCATACAACAAACATAAAATATAATTAGGACTTGTATTGCATTTGAAGATTGGCTTGCATCAATTAATGATTTGATGGTCACAAAATGAGTTTACTAGAGAACAAAAAACATATTCAAATGAAATACTATTTACTCCATTCTCCTGCAAATGAACAAACATTTGTTCAATCAGAAGATTTTAAAATATGGAATAAATGTCTGTACTTGCACAGTTTCTCTGAAAATATCAGTTATGAAAATTTTGATGTAATCCAATCGAAATCAACCTTACAAACTCTGCTGCATTAGAATTTCGATTAAAATATGGATTATAAAAACAAGTTGGAATAGTGTTGAACAAAATTAAAGAGAACAGTGTTATCTACTCCTATGATAATGATAAATTTCACCAGGTTATGGCTAACATGTGATGTAGAACATTTGAATCTTGCCTGAAATCTTCCCTGTCTATTATAGATTAAGAGTAGTCTATTTTTACTTCCTGGAACTCATTACTATCATGTGAGTACTAGATGCTGAGATAATATAATAGTTTCTGTTGGTATTAATCTCAAAGACTAACTAATTCAAAATCTCTGATTTCAACAAGCTTTAATTTAACAATGATTATACTTGGCTATTCTTGGTTAACATCTTCATAAAGTATTCTTAAATAAATTTCTATTTAATGTTTTTCATAGTGATTACAGTCTTTATTTCAATCCCCTATTTGATATTTTACTTAACAAATACAATATTTTACCAAATCTTTAATATTGAATTTTCTATACATTGCATTCTTCAGTATATTTCAATAAACATGTCCCCTTTTTCAGGTAATATAACACCAATTTGAACTATATATTTTCTTAACTTTTATACAACAGCTGGCTTACTATGATATGCTATTTCCCTCAATCACAAATGCTTTAAACCCTCTTAGGTCTAATACCATGGCAACAGGGTTGTGATGGTTTGATGGGGGGATGTAGTAATACTGCTGTCTATCTCTCTATTTTCTTGCGTAAACTCCTTTTAAAAATTTGAGAATCAACATCCTTCACTGGATTTGAACAAACTTGGTTCATGCAAAGTAATTAAGAAAGTCTGGAGAAGACAATTTGTCAAAGGTCAGTGTCACCAGATCAAGTGTCATTCCTAAACATTATTGTTAACACTCTAAATCAACTTACTATTATGGATTTTTAAATAAACTTGGTACACATTTAGTTCTTTGGAAATTTGGAAACACATATAAAAAAAATATTTATGGAAATTTTTTTAAAAAAGCTGGAAGAATAAAAAAAGATTGCCAGTCTATACTTACTTCTGTTGCATTTATACCTTGATAAAATAATTATTTTAAATCACATCAATTGCAAATATTTTTTAAGTTTTCTTGAAAATATGCCCTGCTGTGATAAATGACCACATGGAATTTTTTTTCCGGATTTCAATTAATCATATCCTGAATAATTCTATTTGGACATCAACCTCTTAGTTCCAGTGACAGCAAATAATGAAAAAAAATGGTAAAAAAAATTTGTTGAATTGAAACTGAAAAATTGCTTTTCACGATGTGAAAGCAAGTGCACAAATTGCAGACTAAATGACTTAAAATTGTTGCAAGCACACATGGTACTTACCAACATTGTGTTTGGTCTGCAAATTGATGAAACTGTTTTAAAAATCTAATTTTTTAACACTGTTGCAAAATCCAGGAAAAAATTTTGTTTTTAATGTAAAAAGTTAGAGTAATTACTGTATTCAATTGTTTTTTCTCTAAAATAATCATATCATTATATACTTTACTAGTTTATATACTGCCTTCCCACCATATTGTGGCTTCTATGATATCGAGGTTTTAAGTGCTATTTCAACAAAATTCAGGCACCATTTGGAAAAATTTATTGCCATTATACCATAGACAACTACCATACCATATTAAGTCTTTCTTTAATTTCCAGCTTTTATTAGTCTCTTCAAGCTCTATAAAACTTAGCTTTTTCTTACATTTATTGCTAAAAATGACAAATATCATTACTAAACATTATTTATTTCTTAAATCTTACTATGATGCTTTGTAAAAAACTTTACTTCTCTTTGTTCAGTATGAACAGTGGTCATGTTAGGTCAAAAATATATATATTTAAAAACCAGTATGAAATGGTTGATCAGTAGACAAATGATTTTAATTTGAACTTTACCTAGTTTCTGCAGGGACATACTCTAAGTTTAATTGAGTTAGTCAAAAAAAAAGAGAGAAAACAAACATTTTTTATTAGGTCAGGGTTAATTTCTTTGCTAAAACATTTTTTTTTCTCAACTGTTTTCTTTACTCAGTGACGGTGGAAATTCACATTTTAATTTTTGGTATTTTTTAAATTCTAAATATAAGATCCATAATTATGTTTATTACTTTGAAAATAAGAATAATATACAATATTAGGAGATGTTGTTCCATGTGAAAACACAAGTAAGTTTTCAAATAAATCAATTATTTCCCTTTCTTTGCAGCAAATTTATGGAGATGGAATAAAGAAGGGACCAGTATTCTGCCCTAAAATTGACAGATCATTAACAGGAAAGTTGTTTATACATAATAATACCAGCCAGGAAATAGTGGTCAGAGGATCATATTTTCCTCCTTTGCAGGTAGGTACTAGTAACAAAATATCTTGTATATGAACAAATCCTGCATAAATCTTTTTCAATTTACACTGTTCATGGATTGAATCCCTTGCTGGTCAAAAGAAAGACATTAAAAATTATATTTTTGCTTTTCCACAAAACGCAGCATTTAGGAGTAAAAGCAAAGACTGGTCTGCCCAGAGTCGGAATAATGTGTCTGGGAAAGGTGTTTTCCTGTGGACTTTGCTTTTGTGAGCTCGCACTTTTAAAATCCAACTCTCCATGTTTTTCTTGTACATAAATATACTCTCTTGTTGAACATGCATGAAATATTTATCGCTTGATAAAAGAAAAATTCAATCAATCAATTAAGAGCAAGCCATTAATCAACTTTAATAGAAATCTAACATATTGCCTCTCCATTTTTCAATAAGATTGCCAAAAGACTAGGTTTTGACATAAAATGTTTCAAATGCTTTAACATGTAAAAGTTATGGAATCTTTAAAGCCTTGTGCATTCCAGATCAACCCTGAAGGGCGGTCAGGTAGAGAAATAGGCCATTTTGTTTTTCCGCCTACAGGTTAACCCTGTTAAAGGGCTCAGATGTTTGGTTGGGATGTATATAAATACTCCACCACCCCAAGAGTTGCATGGTTGAAGAAAGGAGACTATGTCTCTCCACCAGGGGTAGGATCTCTCCCTTTGGTTGGGCGGGATATATGAATTCTCAACCAATGTCATTTGGAGTTGATGCCAAACTGTCGGTTTCTTGTTTGGAGAATGCTATGGATTCAGCATGTTAAAGTCCTTTTTTCAACAGCTTCTTATTAGTGGTGGTTGGTGGCAAAATTTACGGCCCCTACAGAAACAGTCCAATTTTTGCCTCCTGTGGCTAAAATATTCCATGACCCTGACCACCAGTCCTTCCTATTTATGATGTATTGTTTGATAATAATTTGTTCTCATCCTGAATATGCATGAAATATTTGCTGCTAGAGGTAAAGCAACAATCATCAAGCAATCAATCTTTTTTATTCAGTCTTATATTTTTGTTTTAGAGCCACCACTTAACATTCATTGTAACTCTCTTTTACATTGTGCATTTGAGATCAGATGGAAAAAGCGTGATATTACAAGTATTGTCAAGATTATCTTCTTTCTTTTGTTACAGTCTAATAGTGGGAGCAAATATGAGTGCATCATTGAAACTGGAGCTAGCAATGGGAATATTATTGCTGTTGGACACAGAGAGTCTGAAAGTTTACTGCGATGCCAATTTCCACAGGTAAGTCTTTTGATGGAATTTGGATTTTGACCTCCTGTTTGATTGAAAGGGACAAAATGATTTAAGATATAATGCATGGAAATGTGTTTACAATCAAGGAAATCTTTTCACAGTAATTTTACTTTTATTACTGGATAAGAATTTTTTTTGGTTTTGTGTATAATTGTAAAGTCAGACCTGCTCCAGAGATGGTAATGATAAAAATAATAAATGATAATAACTCTCCTTAAGTCATCTGTGCACAGATTATTTTTCATTGAAACTAAAAGATATCCTCTCATAATTAATAGAAATGATTTTTTGCAATTTGATAGCAGATTTTTTTGCCAAATGTTAGTTACTTGATTGTAATATTACCAACAATTTGTTTTATTATAGACAATCTACAGCTTACCTCCGGCTGGTATATACGAAGCTCCACTGACAATACGATGGGGCCAAGGGGCATCAGAAGTGGAGAGCGATGGGGCTTCAGGTATGTTTACAAAACGTGTGATCTGAAATCAACAGAATGAAATTGGCCACTTCATTTTAGCAGAGAAAAGTATGATGTTTTCAAGAATCGGAAGCTTTTGTTAAAAAAGGGCCAAATGTTCTAGTCCCTTGCTTTTGCTGTTTGAAGGAAAATATCCTCTCTGTTTCTAATAATAGTGCTGCAAACCAAGGTGGCTTAACTCAGCATGATGCCCATTTCCATTGCAGCCAGAAAGGGTTTGCCATACTTCCATGCTAAAGCGTTGTTTTCATTCCATACAAACATCTCTGTTCTTTGAGTGTAATGACATAATAATATAAAACTGTAATTTTGAAAGGATTTAATGAACATAATGAACATGGCCTTTCCCTCACTAACTTGATATAAAGTCCGATTAATTAAAATTTTTACTAGTGATATGGCCAAGATTACTCATGGATAATTCCATATAAAAGTACATTTAATACTATAGTCAAGAATGGTTTTACAAAAAAAACTTGAAGATTTCCTAAACTAGATCAATCATATATTTTGTCAGTTACCTGCCCATGGTCGGTGGTTCTCTCCGGGTACTCCGGCTTCCTCCACCAGTAAAACTGACTGCCGCAATATGACTGAAATATTGTTGAAAGTGGCGTTAAACCCTATTCAAACAAACAAAAAAATCAATCATATATTTAACATTTGATAGGAAACTCAGGGATTTGAAAAGCATAGGTAGTTAATGAAACTGAAGACTTGTTACATAAAATTGAAATTTTATTTTATTCTCAAGTTGTTTAAAAAGTTAAATGTTTTTTGTATTCTCTACTCACAGTCAGTATATACAGCTGTAGAAAGATGGCACAGGGCGACTGCAGTCTCTGTAAGAACTTTGAAGATTCCAGACCCTCACTCAACTGTCGATGGTGTGATAATCCACTACGATGTGAATACAGGGCACATTGTACTGGTGCAGAACCTGTCACTATGTGCCCTGCTCCTCAGATAGAATCCGTAAGCATTTCAGTGTTATGATTCTAGTTAACTGAGCAAAAATATTTGAGCCCATGCCATTAATTGATGTTTTTACTTGCGTGTTAACTTTTTCTTTGCCTAAATATTTCATTTATTAACTATGGTTAATATCTTGAACAAATTATTTGTGATTTTCCCTGTAGGAAATAAAAAATACCAGGACAAATATTTCAATCAACCTCTAGAACTTCTTGGACTAATGATTCTGAAATTTGGCTTGAAGCATTTTTGTGTAGGCCTCAAAGAAATAGAATATATTGTACTGGCCTATAACAATTGTATTTACTAAGGGTATTTATATTAATCGTATCTTTAAAAATTTCTATATTGGACAGAAAAGCCTTACTTGCTATGTGTTGCCTTTATGAAAGCGGTATTTGTGTTGTCCTGTTTGTTTGGATCAAACATGGAAAATAATTGCCACAAGTAATTCTTATTACATTTAAAGATGTTGGCGAAACGTAATATTTAAACTTTCATAAAAGTTAAAGAAAATCTTGTTGGCAATTCTTGAGAGAAAAAAGGAAGCCTAGTAAAAACAATTAATTTTTTCCCTTCACAAAAAAAACCAAATTAATCAGTCAATGTCAACAATGTTAATCTATTATTTTGTAAACACACTGGCATGATATTTCAGTACATGATCAATATGGTTTTATTTCACAGGTTTCACCAGTGAAGGGTCACATTCTAGGTGGGACAAGTGTTACAATAAAGGGAAGGAATCTAGGTGCCAAATTTACTGACATTGAACACAATGTGACAATTGCTGGAGTTGCCTGTGCACCTGTTAGCGAACTTTATAAACCAGCTCGAGAGTAAGTTGATGTTTTATTAATGGAAAAATTGCAACAATTTGAAGTAGATTAAATTTCATAAAATTAATTTCAGATCTCAAGTCTAATCCAGCTGACCTTGAATCTATACATGAGCCTATAATGAAACATAGACCATTTATAAACTAAGTTTCTGAAGTAAAGATGGTGGAATCTTCAAATTCTGAAAGTTAGCAAAAATTTGAGATTTAAAAATCCACCCAATAACTTTTGATTTTCAAGACTGTTTCTGTAACTTGATGAATTCTAATTTTTCTTCATATTTTTAATTCAAATTGTAAAGAACGTCAACTACACTGCTTCCATTGATGTGAATTACATTTCTGCAAATGCCATTACCAAACATTTTTGCCTCACTAATTTACATATGTGTTTACTACCACAAAATTGATGAACAGCCAGTTTACACCTCTTACACTTTTAAAATGTTAGTTTAAATAATGTGTCAACAATTAATAATTCCCTTTCCTTTAGGTGACAGGGGGCATTCAGTTTTTCCCTTGTCAATTGATACATCTCTCATATATACATCTGTAAATTTTTATAAAAGATTTCGCATCTTTTGTTTTGTGGATTGATTTTATATTTAGTTTGGAACATTAGTAGGGTGAGTTGTACCATGCCTTCCTATTTTTAGGTCCATCATATGTTTATTATTGCCAAGACAGTCCATTGACATATTGCTCTTTGTTTTGAATTATTTTATTGATTATCACAGAAAGAGTATTCTATTTTAAGCTTTAGGCTGAAGAAACTTTAAGTTAAATTTATATTTATTTCATTGCAGAATTGTATGTACACTGGGACCAAGTAATGCAGGTGTAAAAAGGGGACCAGTTATTGTACTGAATACGCCATTTCATCATTTTGAATTTCAGTATTTGGTAAGATGGACAGATTTTAAGCATTGTTAGATATACGATTTTTGTTGAAGACCTGTCAAGCATTATTTAAGATAATTTTATTTATTATAAACTTGCATTATTAGACAGATAACTTCAATGCAATCAGTTTGAATTACAATTACTCTGTTATTTTGCAAACTATATTGAATCAATGATTTCATCAGTACTTAATTGAATTTATGATATATTGCCAAAGTAATCATGATCACATTAGATTACAATGGAAATCAGAATAACCTTGTCTGAATGTTGTTGATGGATAGGGGTTGTTAATGTTTTAAACAGAAGACTGTGTTTAAGATGTTATTTTAAAATATCTTGGAAAAATATCTTTGGACTTCATCAATTTAATAAATTGCATATAAAGGTGAAACAACTCACATATGGGTCAAGTTTCAAGAAAAAAAATTATTCTATCAAAACATTATCACAACAGTTGTTTTGTAATTTTATAGAGTATTTTGTAGAGTTTGTTCTAGAGACTGAAAGATTTTAGAATTATTCATTAGGGAACTGTTATAATAATTGAAAGAATACTCAAAAAAATATTATCTGAAATTTACCAATGCATTGCACAGATATCATTATCTTGCTTATTTGGAACATTTCTTGAAAGTGCTAACAGAGAAATATATAAATCATTATAATTAGGTATAATGAAAGAAATGCATATTAACTATAATACATGTACATGTACTCCAGTAAATTCTTACATTTAAATTACTTTGACGAATTTTATCATAAACAACTCTTTTTAGCTTCAGATCTGCAATGTTGGTTTACAGCAGATAAAATTACTTGTGTATTAACTCTCTGGTGATGTCAAGTCTCAGGAAAAACTCACATGCACATAAAAATGGAATATATCATTGTACTTCTATCACATATGTCAGTTTTGTCAATTGCAAGTTCATTGATTTTAGCTCAAATTTGTGCCATTGTTACATGATGATCAGATCAGCTCACTCATACTTTAACCTTACAGGAGCCAATATTGACCAATGTTCATCCATCTTGGAGAGCAAAGTCAGGTGGAGCCCTTTTGACGATGCATGGGAACCCCATCTATATAGATACATCTATTGCCATTAAAGTCAACGATAATGGTTGTAACATAACCAGGTGTGTATTGTAATCCACAATTTATAGGTTTTAAACTGAGCAAAATAAAATGTGTATATTAAATACAGTTTGGGATTTTATTTTAGAGACAGAAGGCATTAAGTTGCAATATATTTTATTACAGAAAAATGTTGTAATGATTGAAGTTGTGGTATTTTTATATTTGGGTTATGAACAAGGAACATATCACTGATAAAAAGGACATTTTAAAACAAAATTTGATTTAAAAAAAAAATTCCAAATTGAGATTTAATACATTTTGGAGTTCTGAGTAGAATACCGATGCTAGAGATCAAAAGTGTATAGTCCAAGGATACAAGACAACCCTGAAATATTTGATAATATATAACACATAAACAAAAAAAACTTGAACTCTGCAATCTCCTTTACAAAACAGGATCAGGTGTTTTGTATGGGTAAACCTCTATCTTGTAGCGACACATATGGCCGTTCATCTAAGCTGCTCTTTATTATGAAGCTTTTGATTTGCCTATATGCTGATGCACAGCATTTGCTATTCAGGAAAGTTCAATGTGACAATTCAAATTTTTTTGTTTTATAGTAAAACAGACAGAGAGGTCATATGTCGACTACCAGCTGGAAATAGGGGTGTAGCCAAGCTGTCAGTTTTGATTGATGGACAAGAAATAAGAAGAAATACAGCAGGAAATACAAGTTTTGAATATGTGGAGGATCCAACAATTACATCTATATCACCACTTCAAAGTTTTCAAAGGTAAGTACAAGTTTAAGATGAGAAAGAAAAGATTTAAGATTTATCATTTTTCAGTAAGAAAGATTGATTCTACCACATATGTCTGGTTTTAAGAAGTTGATAGTTTTAAATGCAGACTTTACCTGGACGGGTACAGCTTGTATTGCTTTCATGCAGTGTTGTAGTTCAAAATGTCAGAAATTGCATGAAAAATGCTACGACAATTTTGAAATATGTTTAAACGTTAAAACCCAAAATGATCTTTACAAACAGAAGTAAAGTATTAAGCTAAGGTTACCTCTGTCCCAGAAGGAAAAGTCTTAAAAATTCCTGGTATTATATTTTTTACACCATTTTGAGTAAAATTTTAAATTCATTTTGAATCATGGCTGTGAGTGACTTTGTGGACTTACAGTCAACCAGAGATCCTAATAAATATGTCCCACAAAGTACCAAATGAGCATTGATACACTATATAATTTTACATTAGATTTAACTATTAACAAACTTGTATACAACAAGACATCTTCCCATCAGAAAAATGTGAAAACATATTTGATGTTCTCTCTCATATTTTCAGTGGTGGTAGAAGTCTGACAGTAAAAGGGACCAATATCAACATTATAGACCACCCTAAGATGTTTATACAGAAAAATTATATTAGGTCTAACTTAACGGTATGTATTGTTAATGTTCTTAACATAATATTAAATTATATTGATGTCTTGAGAAAATGTCAAGTAAAACTGATCTATTACTCTTTGATATGTTTAAATGTCATTAATATGGTTGTTTCGAATCATTTCTATTCTGTCGACCGGTTTTGTATTTTTCATGTCATTATGACGTAATGTTAGGTAGACAGCTTCCGGTGCTCATGTCAGTTACGTCAGATTTACCAGTAAAACATAAAAGAAATTCTTCATCAATTTAAGAACGAAGAAAATCATTTAGTTAACATATTTTGAAAATTGTTATTTGAGAAATGTGTATACATCAAATGTCAAGTAAATTAGAATACGAATTATTGTTGCCACTCATAGAATCGGAAGTGCAATGCTTTACATTCCAGTGAAGTCACGTGTTCTGTGGAGACAAAAATTTTGAGGGAATAGAAACGATTCGAAACAACCGTATTGGAAACAATCCAAAGAAGCGACATACTGTATTATTCAAATTGAGCACCCTAGATGCTATAAGTACCCCCTCACCTTAATTAAATTAAAATTTTTAAGCGCACCTCAAAATCCAGCTAATACAAATTACAAGATATAAGAAAAGAAAATTCTTAGAGAAAACAGGAGTTTGGTATTTCATGACATATTTAATATGGGGGAGGGTATGTGCCCCGTTTTAATGGTCCTGGGCGCTTAATATGAGGAATTTGTTAATTACCTAAAGATATCTACAAAAATTTTGAACCAGTTATTCTTAGCAACTGGTTAACTGTAATTAATATTAACTTTGAAGATCAGTTAAGTTAAACTATGAAAATGAGAATCAAATAGAAATTCACATTCTAATTCTTTAGAGTATTATTTGTACATGTTGTAATATCCTAAGTCTTATTAGTTCTGTATTAACATCAAAAGGTATACAAAGCCTGTAATTATGATTAAAATTTATGAACTTTTGACATGTAAAAAAACATTTTTAAAGTTTTGATATAAAAATTGAAATATTAAAACTTTTTTTTTCTTATTTCACTATATTGATGTTTCAGAGATGTTCAGTAAAGAATGCCACATGTATGTTCTGTCCAACACCAAGATTGCCTGATGCCATTATGACAAAGTATAAACTGCTCCGTCGATCTACAGAATTAATCACTGCTCAGATTGGTTTCATCATGGACAATGTTGCCAGTGTACAGGATTTATCTAACTACCAAAATTTGCAGAGTGGTTTACAATATTTCCCTGATCCAGAAGTAATGGAATTTGAATCTGATGACAGAGTTAAAGTTTTCAAGTCAGAAATTCTTGTTATTAATGTAAGTATTATGTGTATGTACATTCTGCTTAAGGCTTAAAGTCTTGTTCAAAAATGTCTAACAAATTGAAAGACTCCAGTTCACTGAGCTTAATTTATTTAGGATTTTAAATCATTAATTTAATGAAATTTTTCATTTATAAACTATGAAATGATAAATTTGATTAATATTCAAAATCATATTTAACCAAATTTTTAAATTAAAATATGTCAACACTGTATATATAAAATTATTGCGTTTAGTGCAACCTATCGTTAGGGTATCATGAAACATATTTGAGATTCGGATGACTAACTATTCAGATCTTCTTTTATTTTAAATTTCTAATAACAGTTATGCACAGTGTAAAGTGATTCTTTGTTAGATTTGTATGAAAACCCACACATTATATCATTTGTGCATCATATCATTTGTTCATCGCTAGCAAAATGACTAAGTTTGAACCTTACTTTTAAATCCGTGTGTAAAAATTTGTTGATGTTCAAACTTTTCCAGAAATGGTATAAAAAATGGTTAAGCCATCTCATTTATAAGTAATTTTCATTGATTTAAATTAATTTATTACAGGGTAACAATTTGTTGGTGGCAGCTAAGCGAGAAGATGTCCAGGTTTTTATAGGTGACCAGGAGTGTAATGTTACCAATTTGTCAGAGGACCAAATTGTTTGTAACCCACCCTCCAGTCAACCAGGACCCAAGAAAATAGAAGGCAAACGAAGTGATATCCCTGCTGTTTTGGTAGGTCTTTTTTATAGTTCTTGATTTATGGCATACCCACCAAAGGTTTCTATTTATGGCAAATAAAAACACGCAAATTGTAAAATGTTAACATATTTTCATCATTTATTTACAACAAATAAAAATATTGTCCTAAGGTATTAGTTTTGATGTAATGTAACAGCTGTTAGCATTTTAAATTGTCCAAGTTTTGTGGTATGCAAAAGTTCATCTTCAGCACATACTTTATCATGAGCATTTTCATGTTTTCATTTTGGTTATATATTGTCTGATCCAACTTATTTTCATTTTGGATTATATAAACTCATTTAGGTGTTTTTCATCAGAGGACATTTAGATGAAAGTCTTACAACTCTCCCAGGACAAATCATACATGACCTAGTGGACATTACTTGAATCAAATGTAAAGCTCTAAAGATTGACTTCATTTGCTTAAAGGATAGAATTTATGAGAGAATGTTTAGCTCTAAATAAAAAAACAACAACAAATAAATAATTTTCAGTATAAATTACACACATTTTCAACATTTCCAAACAAAATTATATATTTTAAAAGAAAAAATAACTAAAATTATGCACAGCGAAATTTGAGTACTTTTACAGTATTTGAATGCAGGCATGGTAAATGATGTAAAATGGAAGCAACTCTTTACACATTTATAGATTTAACTTTGTGTTTATCTGTTTCAGGTCCATATTGGGAACAGGCAATATTTTGTTGGTTACTTGGAGTATGAATCAGACAAGATATTAGGGATTCCCATGGACATCATCATCGGTGCTGTATCAGGAGTGGGACTTTTTATTGTGGTGACAATCATAGTGTGCTGCTGTATTTATAAACGACAGAAAAATAAATCCAGGCGAGATTTTGAAAAGATGCGCTATCAATTAGACAATCTAGAAAGTACTGTCAGGAATGAATGTAAACAAGGTATGTTGATTAATTAAGAACCATTGACAGTTTAAATGTCCTTCTAGTCATGAAGTTGCTTAAAATTGAGAAATTTTTGACAGGATATTGTGAAGAAAAATGTGTATGGGTTCAAGTTATGCTATATATTTTTAAAATTAAATGAGTAGGGAAATAGTTTTGGACTCTGAAGTGATAAGGAAACAGGAAATCACCAATAAACCCTTATACTCTATGTCAGGCTTTTCTGGAGTGTGATTTTCGAGCATCAAAAAATTATTTATGTGTTTCTGCCTTTATATTCAATCAAAAGAAAGAATGATCCCACAGTTAACGGTTTATGTTTAACGCCATTAAAAAACGTTTTACATACTATTATCTGCCTCTGAAATTCTCCACGGAGATTTAACATTGAGGGTCGGCCATCTTCGTTTTAGGCAGGAGCACGTAAGTTTAACCTAGATAAAGTAATTTAAAAAATTTTTCATGTTTCTTTTGTTTGGACCTTCTCTTGAGATTAATATAGGAAGAATTACTTTTAAATTTCCATTCAAGTGCGCCTCAAGCCATTTTTGCATGTTATTTAATCCAAGATTAAGAAATGAATTATTACACATGCGTTGACAGTGTGTACTCCCTGTCTCATGCTAGCACGTGCAAAGAACCACATCTGGCAAACAAATGGCTGATTTTTCAATGTAAAATTCCCATAGAGAATTAAAATATGGGCGCAACTTAAAATACATCGTTATTTCTAAAAAGTGTTATTGCAACGAACTTGCACTT
>JAULBM010283087.1:6265-16409 GCA_032357055.1 Geukensia granosissima
TTTGGCAGGGTCTTTTTTAGTGTTTGCCATAACTGTGATTCATAACAATGTACGAATAAATCTGCAATGAGAGGAGCACAGTTTTCCAACCATAACCGACAGAACGTGTTGCCAAAGCGTACATAAAACATTATTAAAAAGGAATTCGACCGTTGTAATCATGACAGATGATGTCCAAAAAATATATTTATAATAAGATTTTAAATGAATTATATTTTTGTATCATACGTAAGAACAAACAGACGTTTGGAATGACCAGTTGATTAGATATGAAAATTTTTCATTAATAAGCTTATGGAGTTAAGTGGTATTAAGAGTAGAAAAGTCATGACTGTCTATTGTAGAAAAAGGAACACGAAAAGACTTTAGTTTGTCGAAAACATCTAGGAAATTTTCGACACTCCAAAAGTAGTTGATAGATGAATTTTTATAACATTTATAACAAAAGTTAAAAATCAAAGTCTTAATAGGAGTTAGAGAAATAGTTAAAAGAAGTAAGACATTGGTGGCAGTGCATTTACTAGAAGCAGAAGAAGCAGCAACCGAGACTTATATGGAGTTTTATGAACTTTAAGAAGCCAGTACATTGTAGAAACTTCAAATTGTCAGATGCATCCTTTAACTGGGTGGTTACATTCAGATGTTCATGAAACATTTTCTTTCAGGATTTTTCTACCCTTTAAAATATTTCAGCAGTACCGAAACAAAAGTACAATTGTATTTGGGAACAACTTATACTATATTCGGGTCTCATATATCTAGATATCTTAGATGTTTTTGGTTCTATAGCGTTGGTAATGGGAGGTTATTATAATAATCAAATCAATTAAAGAAAAGCACCACTCGAACCAGTTTTTCTGTATGAATTTTAAAATTCAGTTCACACTAATACAAAGTACAACAGAACTTTGCTTATTTCGTATACATAATCAACAAACTTTAATAATTTTTACTTAAAAATTACTTTGCATTTATTCATTTGAAATTGAATTTAAATCTTTCTGGGTTGATCAATTTAGATACATTCCTATTCTTAGAAGTTCGACAAGGAAATGCATTAGAAAGCATTTTCTATCATTAGCGAAGATTTTTACGTCATACTTAATCTGATGGATAATTTTAGTCAAGAAATGTCAACTTTTGCTAAAAATGTTGTTGTTAATTGGCTCTTTGGATAGTTCAATATAATTTAATGGAGATTGGCATACTGTTCGCTCAAAAAAGAAGTCGTACGCTATGTCAGGCTTTTGTTGAGTGTGTTTATTTATATGTTCGTTTCTGTCTTTGTTTTTTAATCAAACGAAAGAATAATTCATATGTTTCCGGTTTATGTTTTACACTATGAAAAACGTACTGCATACTATTATCTGCCCCTGAATATCTCTACTAAGATTTAAATTGAGGGTCGGCCATCTCCGTTTTTGGTGGGAGCGCTCAGGTTCTACCTAGAATGAAAAATTGTGCGCATTACTTTTTATTGGGACCTTTTCTTGATTCTTATAGGAAGATTAATTTTGAAATTTCCATTCGTGTGTAACATAGTTCCGGCATATTGAGAAAAAAAATTTTTACTTCAATAAATTAGGCACAAATGCATTTTAAAGGTTTTCATGACAAAACATTTTGTCTATTAAAGATAATATCATAATAATTAATACATTTTCTTGATTGAACTGACTATAACATTTGATTGCTTGTTAGTCGGCAAAAAATAGTGACTAAAATGACCCCTCTTGCGTTACCTTTTTTGTGAAATAGTACATTATATTTATCATTATTGTTCTTAGTCAAACAATTTTTATCAACAATTTTAGGCCCCAATAACTATTTCAGTTATATATTAATAAACGTTATTTGTATGATAATTGTTCATGGCACCTTCTTGAATGGGATGACTTAAATTAAATCCTCCTTCATACAACAAATAAAATGTTACGTAAACAGATCTGGGTGAAATGATTTTAAAAAATATATACTTAAAAATCCTGATTTCGAACAGATTTATAAATAAAATATTTTATCGTCTTTGATTGTTCCCCTGTGTTTTTCACGTTAAAACTGGTGACCTTAACATTGTCGAAAACATTTCTCTACGAAATGTGTTTGCTAAAGGGCTAAAGTTCCGTGAGCCTTAATCCATAAATTGGAAGTTCAATTTAAAGATCGGTCAAGGATTATGCCATACAGTTGGCAAAGCGCGAAGGAGAGGAACTAAATGCCCTTTCTGAATGGATGACGGCTGTAAGGGCGTTGATACAAATACGAATATACAAGTCAAAAAGATTTATGAATACACTCGCGAAATCGGTCTTCAAAGATCCGAGTGTTGCCAGACATCTCTCTTATCTACATGACAAATTTGTTGTTGTCCCCGCCGATAAAGTCACTAACATTGTTTTTGTTTGTAAATCTCACTACATAGACCGATCGATAAAGGAATTAGGTATTGACAGTTCACTAGGCAACCCAACATAAAGCCGAACGACACTTACCAAAGAAGAAAGCCTAGACAATCATCGGTCAAGTTTGTCTTCTTTTTGAATTTCAACTTAAAAGGAAGAATTCGACATCCCTTCACTTTACTGGATTCCAAAGCTTCTCAAGTGTCCTTACAAGCAACGTTGCATATCGCAGGGTCTGCAAATTACTCCACAAAACCTCTTTCCAAGATACTGACAGTTATCAGCAGTAAAAAACGGGCTAAAGAGTTAGTGTGAAACAGGTCATTCTAGAAGTGGCGTGATTCATATGTGGATTTTAAAATAATCCAAATATCTGTTAGAATGCCTCAAATCAAGGTCCCTTTCCTCTTGCAATAGCATCAAAACATTTGATTTTTACACCTTGTATACTACTATTCCACATTTTAAACCCAAAGAAAAATTAAGAGCCTTAGTTCACCTCTGTTTTCTTAAAAAAGATGGTAAACGCAGATACAAATATTTGGTTCTAGGGAGGGACAAATCTTATTTTGTTATTAACCACTCAAATAAAGTACTCTGAAGATGACATTTGCAGAATGCTAGATTTCTTGCTTGACAACATTTTTGTAATGTTTTGCGGACTTTTCAACAGACTGTCGGCATTCCAAAAGGAACCAACTGTACACCACTTCCCGCCGATTTTATTCCTTTATTCTTATGAAGCTGACTTCATACAGAGCCTTCTGCAGAGAAAAGAGAAAAAGTTGGCTGAATCTTTTGGTTTCACGTTTTGCTATACATATGATGTCATTACACTGAATAACTCTAAATTTGGTGACTATGTCTATCCCATTGAACTAGAAATCAAAGATACTACAGAAACAGAAAGGTCTGCTCCTTACCTTGACTTACACCCAGAAATTGACAGTAAGGGCGGTTTAAGAAAAAACTTTATGACAACAGAGATGACTTTGATTTTCCGATTGTAAACTTTTCGTTCATGTCTAGCAACATTCCAGTCGCACCTGCATACGGAGTGTATTATTTCACTTGATACGCTACCCCAGGGCTTGTGCTTCCTATCCGGATTTTATTGATAGAGGGTTGCAGCTGACTAGAAAGCTACATGCCAAGGGTTTCTCAGGGAAAGATTAGAATCATAACCCGGAAGTTTTTAGGTCGCCATTATGATTTGGTTGACCGGTACGAGATATCCATTCCACAAATGACAATGGATATCTTCCTACTGTCATGAACACTGACATCGATTTTGACTATATATAGCGGCTTTGTCTTCTGATCAGTAACACGACTAGTGCCACTAGTGGAGCAGGAGTTGCTTACCCTTCTGGAGCACCTGAACACACCCTGGTTTTTGTAGGGTTCGTGTTACTCCGGCTTTAGTTTTCAGTGTAGTGTTGTGTGTTGTGTGTTGTGTGTTTGTCTTTCGTAATTTTGTTGGCCATGGTCTTGTATGTCTTCCGAGTTATTGATTTCTGTCTGCCCCTTTAGTATCTTTGGTATCTTCGAATTCCTTTTCCATATTCAGCTACTTTTTCGAATCTCGAACTCCTCTGTTTTTATTATTTTCTATTATTAATATTTTCCACAGTGACTGCTACCTTTGATAGTAAAAATTAATAAACATGTAGATTAAATACTTAGAAGAAGTTTTTATTAAATCCTTGTTATTTCTATAAGAGGCTACTAAGGCATAATTTATGGAAAATCAAGAGAAACCAATTTTCAAATCTCACAAAACGAAATCACTGATCCATATTTTTTCCTGCTTACTTTGTTCGAATATAAAAGGTATTAAAAGCTATAACAACTTTTTAAAACCTTATTATTTAAAATAGTGCAGCAAATATTCTTAGACATAACAAATGCCGTAACTTATTTTTCTAGTTATGCACAGTATTGATGAAACATTTGAAGATAGTCGTTGGTTAAATTATTTTTTTGTGGGAGACCATGAATTAACGCCGAATCAAGGTTACATGCCGATGTTTAGCAAAGGTCACACTAAAAATATTAAGCAAATCAACTTTACTAAGCTGGAATCCTTGTTATTCTCCACAGCGCCCTGCAACTTATATTTGAGGTTATGACTTCGATTGCAAATATTTCCCGATGCAGGATCCCAGGTAAGTGATCTTATTTCAACTATTATGATTTGTCCTTTAATTCCTTGTTAGCGATTATTTTGTTGGTAGCTGTACCTTGCAGGATTTTAATGTTTTGCTGTAATTAATTATGGTCTAGATAGTCAAGTGGATTGGATCACAAAAATAAGGGGTCCTGATCGACCATACAAAAAGTCGTAAGTTCAAATAGAAAAAGTGGTGATTTTTAAAAATCGTCTTCTCTTAAATTGGCACAATACTCTGTGTATGGTCCTCTTCTATTCCAACCAACAAACCAATATGGCTGAACTTTGTTAAAAATGTAACCTTTATTGGAAATTCACTTGACAGTCTTCTTGACACTGAAAACTCCTATTGTCTGAAAACATCTAAGCCTGTGAAATTTTTGAGCCAATTTTAATCAAACTTTGGTTGAATGGACCCCGGATGGCACCCCTACTTTCTATCCAAGTTGTCGCCACGGTTAAACTTATTGTAACCCGTGGCCCTTCTGGGAATTCACTTGAAAATTTTATTCTCTAAAACTTCTTATCCAATCGAAGCCAAACTTTGGTGGGATGGTCCATAGATGACCCCCTACAAAATTTGATACGCCACCTTACCGACCATCTAAATGGCTTTGTTTAACATGGTGCCCTTTGGTAAAGTCACTTTAATTTTTTGTCTGAAACTGATAATCCAATTGTAACTAATTTGATGGAATGGCCCTTTTATTTATTTTACCAAAAATTATCTTGCATACCCACCGACCAACCAAGATGACCGTCACAGCCTAACTTAGTCAAATATCCGGACACTAGGGGAAATCATTCACTTAAAAATCTTTATGTCTGAAACAGCTGAGCTAATTTGAACCAAAGTCTTTGGATTGTTCTCTATCGAAATTAAACGACACTTCCAACAACCAGCAAGGATGGCCACCAAAGCGTAGTTAAACAAGTTTTCCTAAGGGAATTTAACTTAAAAATGTTTTTGTTTTAAAATACTGAGCAACTGGAACCAGAATTTAATGTATAGTCATTAGAGTGTCTCTATTAGAAATTCACTTAATTTCCTTTGAAACTGTTGTACCAATTGGAACCATGTTGTTATTTTCTTTCAACAGTATACAATCAAAGCTGGATAAGGCATCCCCACCGACCATTCATTATTTCTGCCGAGGCATAACCTATATTAGATCAACCCTACGGAAATAAATTACTCCAAAATCTTATTTTTTAAAACTTCTTATCAAATCGGAAGCAAACTTAAGTAAAATGGTCTTCGGCAGGTCCTCTATCGAAATTTATCTGGCATGCCCGTCGACTTCCAAAGTAAGCAACCACAGCCGAAATTTGTTCCAATGGAAAATTCATGTAAAAACTCTTTTGTTTGAAAATGCTGAGCACATTAAGGATTTGCCCTTGAATTGTCTTCATCACATTTGTTTAGCATTCCTTCCTGGCAAACAAAATTAATTACAAAAATTAAGACAGAGTAATTTTTAGGTTAGAAATGCAGCTTCTATAAGCCGCTGGATAATGAAAGGCGAGTTAGTATAAAATTACAGAAAACTAACTTGATTTTGAATTAAATCTGTTCATTGACATTTCAAACATACCTTGTTCTTTTTCAAATTAATTTTCAGCCTAATAGTTAGTGCTTGTTTGAGGGAATTTAATAAGATTATATTCCAATCAAGAGAAGCTATTGCAACGTGTAAACCGCATATGACATTTTCGTTACAATATTCCGAAGTATGGAGATTTATACACGTTTTTTTGTGAAATGCATTTTTAATAATAGGCTTTCTAGGTCAGGTCGTGCACATCAGTTGCCTAATGGGGTAATTTACTTTTGCATATTCTAAATTAGTCAACATATTATAATCTTATATTGGTTTGATTATTTATACCAATGGGAAGTGTAGTTGAAGACAGTGGTTAAGTGCTTATAGCTTTCTGTGATTACATATGGACTTGTAAAACGCATTTAATATTTACACCGTCTGAACACTTACAATATGGAGGTGTTGCTTTGATAGGTGCACTCATGCATATGATAAATCCTATATTTAAGACATGCACATCACCAGAGCTTTTCAAATCTGGATATAAAAAGTGCCATTTATAAGAAAAGTAAATCAATCAAAGACCCAAATTCCTATAGAAAAAATCACGGGTACAATTGTAATAAAAAAAGCAAATGAAAAACTACATCTTTACTAAATTTCTTACATCAAAAAGGATATTAAAAACTACTTTCATAGGAGCATTAAAGCTGACATCTCACAATTACTGGCAGCAATCGTAGTTACGAAGTGATAAAAATACTTCTACAAATTGCACTGTTTGAAGCCCTGAGGTCATTTGAAAGATTATACCATGCATCACTATTTCGGAATAGCTTTATTCCTCGAAATTAACCTTGTTTTTAAGATTTACCCAAAACGGGATTACTTCAACTTTCCTATTGTAAACTTCCCATATTTATGTGATAATATTCCTGGTTACCCTGTCTACGTGGTTTGTGTGTCGTTGTTGATTCGATAGTCTCGTGCCCGTTCCAAGTGTCAGGATTTCTGAGAGCATTGCTGTTGCCGTTGTCGCATAAATATACATCTAATCAAGATTGAAAAAACTCATCGTTAAATTCTATGGTCGCCATAATGAATTGGTTGATCTATATGGTATCACTGTATCTAATTATAAACTAGTCATTGACCTGTTACCAGTAATTCAACAACGAGTTGACATATTCTCGGATTGACGTTAACCTGGATTAGATGCTTACCCTTCCGGTGCGCCTGATGCAAATCCTTGCATGCACATGGGTTTGTTGAGTTCTTTCCCGGTTGAACAAGATTTGCGACTGTCCCGGAATAGACATCATGATTTGACACCGAGTTCAACCCTGGGGATTTCACGATGGGTGCCGTGCTCAAGAAAGGAGATTTATACCCGTCCTGAACACCTTATCCCACTCTTTTTTCTAAGAAGTTAGCGAAATTCAAGCCTTTGTTTTTTTTGTTTCCGTAATATCTTTTAGTTTGCAACAAATTTTTCTTGTCTCTTTGGGCCTGTCACATTGGCTTTCCACACTGGACTTTTAAATAAGGATTGACAGCAACAAATTGCTTATGCTTAATGCTTGTTATCAGGAACCTGTCTCAAAGTTGAGATGAAATTGTGGTCTTTCACGTCATGTTTCCACTAAGCCAGGAGTCCTGCATTGTGTGTGTGGCTTCAAAGCGCTTACAAAATTTTAATCAACCTCCTAAACCTACTAGAACAGACTGAACAGATTGGACTAAATAATATACTATGGATGTTACGGATTATATAGGAATTGCGTCAAACTGTCCGTTTGAACTCGATCATTACTAGAAATACAATAGAACTATGCACAGAAGGAAAATTATGTAATAAGCGAAAGAAAATCAAACATTATTATCTTAGGAACCGGAGAGACAATAATTTTTTCTTAATGGGTCAGCTGAAAAATTTACTCTGCTGCACATCTTTGTATCACAAGAGATTAACATCTTGGTGTCAGCAGAGAAAGCCAATCAAATTTTGGACCACCTCTTGTAGAGACGGATTTATAAACAATACCAGACGTGCTAACTATTCAATGATGGGTATTGAACTCCTTGGACTAAAAGGTCTATACCACTCCCTCCTTTTCTTTTCACTTTACGTACATACATATTGTTTAGACTTCCATAAGACATTGGAGCCATACAATACAAATAGTGACAGATTGATTGTTGTTTAACGTCCAGTGGCAAATTCCATACAAATAACCACAAAAGAAATAATAACAGATTGTTAAAACGTATACAATATTTTCCTGACAAACAGCAGAACCCATTGTCTATGTTATTTTTGGAGAGCCCCTTTTCAATCAGAACTTCACATTTTTACGTTTTTTGGAAATAAACTTTGAAAACCAGTAAGAATGGCGATAGCTCTCAGAAAGGTCAAATTCTTCATACAGTTTGCTTGTTGTGGTTAAAAAACTATTTGAAAAATACATCTTGGCATCTACTGGTATTTATGCCTTGCTGGAAAATCCGCCGGAAAAAGTTTCATGGAAGGAAGAAGTAAACTATACAGTACCAGGTTTTTGGGAACTGAAATTCAAAGAGGAGGCATTAACTTAATATGCTTTGAATTATCAGTAGTTAATAATAGCTGGAAAAAAACCCATGCGATATGTAAAAACGCTTGATTTGATTCTATGAACATAGTTAAAGCTACTGCCAAATGTAGAATGTTATTGGGAGTCTACACACTGCAAGTCAACAGACAAATGTTCAACCAATATGATGTCTATCCATTGTGTCCACTTTCGAACGTAGGCCCTGAGCATGGGGAGCATTTCAAAGTCATGCACTGTTTATGTGTCAACGTGTACAGAACTGTCGATAAACGTTTACTTAGCAGTTAGAATCCGTATTGAATCAGATGACGCCATGCTAGGCAACATACCTTATGAATGACTCATATATTCTTACATTGGTGCGATGTTTTCAATTTGCCAGAAACGATAGCTAGTTAGTGTTCAATTTGTCAGTCTGTGTTGAACAATCGTCAGTCTCTTTGACAGCCGGTGATTAGACACCAGCTAGCTACATTTGAAAGCTCGTCAGCCAACTTTGAACCCTCGCCAGCCACTGTTGTAAGCGATTGAACAGTTGCCAGCTTGATTAGTTTTCTGTTTTCTATATTGGGTTTTGTCCTGTTGTCGAATTAACCATGTCTCTTGACATATTTTTCCCTTTTCTGTGGATTTATTGATTTGCTTCTCTGTTGATTGATTTATTAAATGTTGCTTAACGTTCAGCGGCAAATATTTCATGCATATTCAGAATGAGAGCATATTATTGACTGATGATGAATGAACCCTGCTTTGTACTAGACCAACACACTGAACCGTATTTTTAACGAAATTAATAATCCGTAGAAAGAAAAGCAACTTCACCCAGACACACAATTCTGACTCGGCGCCGACCAGTCTTTGCTCTTAGTGTGTGCTTAGCGGAGAAGCAGCAAATGCAAATTTCAATATCTTTGGTTTGACTCAGCCGGTGATCGAACACACGACCTTCACCTCGAGGTTAGCATGCTTACCATTACACCACCAAGATGGTCTGCTTCTCTGTTTAACTTTTATCAAAAGTCAAACTTCAGACTTGTTTTAAATGCCCAGGTACTGAAAACTTGTGTGTTCCATTTATTAATAGCGGGGTTTTAAGATAAATTTGATCATTTGAAAAAATAAAATTGTTATGGATTAACAGATTTGCGTGAGCCTTCCAGAAATGCACACTCATTGACTGAAGAAGCTAGCACTCATTTTATGGGGTTTGTTATGCTCAATCTTTAGGTTTCAGTGTATTGGTTTTTGTTCTTTTGTTTGTTTTCAGTCCCTGTTATATTGGCAATTGTCTTGTCTGTCTTCTGATTTCAGTTTCGTTTGATTCTTTTTCCTGTTCCTATAAGCAGGCTTAAATAAATACAAAATTACCAATGTTAAAGAAATATGGAAAATTTAGGTATGCTGTATGTACATTTCAAGGAGTAACCTCTC
>JAULBM010283198.1:0-16408 GCA_032357055.1 Geukensia granosissima
CTTTCATGCGCATCTACAAGCTATATGCAACCATTCTATAATAAAATTGAAAGCCTGCCTTCAAAAATGTAGGAGGAGTTCACGTCACAAGAAAGTGTGACGGATGGACGTTCGGACGGACAGACGGGGGTAACGACAATATCCCCGAACTTTCATTCGAAAGTGCGGGGACAATAATGTGATCAACAGAAATTAGGCAAATCGTTTACTCTCTTTTATAAATGCATGAACTGCTAAACTAGTTGTTCATTCTGTTGTAGATTAAGTAATTCATTCCCATTCAATATATTCTGCAAGTTAAGCTCAATATTCAATTCTTGAAAAACACGACAAACTACTATAAGACTGACACTCTAGCTAGGAAAATATGAGAGGGACTCTCACACTGACAATTACAATTTGGACAATCAGCCCTTCCAGATAAATGTTTATTAAATAAATGCAAGTTTAAATTACTGGCATTGTTTCTAATTTGGCAATAAATATTATTTTCTTTTCTGTTACCAATAAGAAAGTAATACTTCGTTTTACATAAATAACAATTGAGGTTCTTCTTAAAATATCAACTGAGGGGCTGGATTTTATTGAAACTGGAAGATCATTCCAAAGACGAATTTTGCATGGCGAAAAACTCTTATTGTAAGAAACAGTTTACAATATGGTACTCTCAAATTATTAATTGATATAAGTTGTCTAAGCTCATAATTGTGAATACTCTCGGTGTATGGCTGTACGAGATCGTATAAATATTCAGGAGTGTGTCCATTTAAAGTCCCAAAAAGCAGCACCAGTTTATGTTTTTCACGCCGTTTGTAAAGTGGCTCCCACCCAAGTTCCATATATATGTTAGAATTGCAGGAGTTAACCAAAGACCAGGCCTCTACCTGAACACTATCTAAAAGTCTGGCATCACTAATGGTAAAATTATCCCATACAACATCTGCTTACTCAAGCACAGGGCGAATAAACGATAAATAGATAGTGAAAAGTACATTACTTGATATTTAAGCATACGTAATATTTTCAGTCTATCACAAGCTTTGGAATAAATCTTTGTGATATGGTCATTCCATTTACAATTGCTCTGGAGGTCCAAACCAAGATAACAGTGTGTATTTAGATCTTTGACCAAGTTGTCAGGACTGCATATTGATTGATTGTTAGTTGCTTAACGTCTAGTGGCAAAAATTTCATGCATATTCAGGACGAGACCAAGTTCAACAATTATCAATATCGAAAAAGGGGTGGGATGGGAAACAACAGGGCAACGATTTTTGACTGTCACTGGAAAAAGGGAGTGATGGGTTGGGACGGAAAATTTAGCCTTAAGTAGCGGCATAACCCTACTCTTTTTCGAAAACTACAAAAGAAGCGTGGCACTCTCCAAACACGTCACCCACTATGGTCCCGTATTATAACCTGGCAACCCCCCAACAAGAGAGCCTCCCCTATCCGCCACCTGGGGTCGCGCTGGGTCAGCTCTGTGGGTCGAGCACTGGAGACCGCTCCGGTGCCCAGATCAGGACTGTCAAAGTAAACTGGTGGATTATTAATATTTTTACGTGTAAAGAGTACAGATTCTGTCTTATTAGGGTTAAATTCAACTGCCCATTGCTTGGACCAATCATCAATATGTGAAAGATCATCACTTAGCATATTAGCAGAGCGGATATAATCAGCACCATCGACAATAACAAACAGAAAAGTGTCATCTGCAAAAAGTTTTATGTTACACTGGAGATTCTCAGTAATATCATTAATATATATGAGAAACAGAAAAGGTCCCAATACTGACACTTGGGGTACCCTAGCATCAATTTCTTCCCAACCAGAGAAGTAACCATCAAGAACTACTTTTTAGAATGGTTTTTCAAATAGTCGCATACCCATCCCATCGAAGAACACGTAAAATCATGATTTTACTTTAAAAAGACTAGTTTTTCTGTATTCAATAGATAGATAGATGATTATATTACTTGTTGTCCCTTTGTACACAGTATTAGAGAAAATATAATCTACACATTCATATAAACCAAATCAAAAAATTATTAAACACTTAAAACATTAAAACACTTGGAGCAGGAGTTGCTTGTCTTTGCAGAGCACCTGAACTAACCCTGGCTTTGTAGGGTTCGCGTTACTCCAGCTTAAATTTAGGTGTTGTGTTTTATGTTTATCTTTCGTTTCATTTTTGGTGGCCATGGTCTTGGCTCTTTTGACTTAACGATTTCTGTCTGACACTTTGGTATTTTCGATTTTTTTAAACATTTTTTTTGCACAATTTTGATTCTTGTCTTGAAATTTAATTATGAACAAACACTGTATTCAGACCACGCATCGACAAATGAAGAATCTTTAAAAGTTTTTAAGGATAACTGGCACCTGGATGATATATTTCATATCGTTTTAAAATTGAAGTCGACAGACATGACAAACACAACAAAATACTTTCTCACATCCGGGACAATGATATCCATGGTTTTCACGGATCGAGATTTCTCTGTCTTCCACCGGGGTGGGGGATGGGGGGTGGGGGGGTGGAAGACAAGCTACACGCATTTATTCCCAAAATTCATTTTTCATTGATGGTTATCATAATATCGAATAAATTGTTATTATAATTCATTCAGAGATTATAATCATCGGCAAGCCTCGTCATAGAACGATAGATTTCTTACCCTCGGGTGTCTGAGATTTTCTCGTCTTGTACTTTCGGTGGTGTTTGATTCTTTTCCTCACATCTAATATAGTACACCCCCAGGAACGTAAAAGGTTCCCAACCACACGATTCACACGTTACCCTCGGGTGTCTGAGATTTTCTCGTCTTGTACTTTAGTTGCTGTTAGATTCTATATGTCCATGTCGCTTCCCCTTTTGCTTTATTACTTTTTATAGAAAAAATCAATACCTTGCCAAATAAATAGAAACAAACTTAACGATATGAGGTGAGCAACTCTCATTATTTGGATGTATTCAAATGAAAAACAAAATTGAACAAATGATACAAAAATATGTAGGTCGGTAACAATGAAACATGACAAGTGGGCAAATGGAGGGTAGGATAGCTTGCAAATTACCACCGAAACATATTGTGTGTTCTGCTCAAATGCAGGGCTTTTTTCCACGTAAGTTTCATGCAAGTCGAATTATTTAGGATTTCTAGTTTGCGTTGATATTCTACCCCATCTTATCCTACGGTTAAATTGCGTAGGTTATTTTTTTTTTTTGTAACCCTTCTATTTTGACTTATCTGTAGTGAACAAAATATGTTAAAATGCACGTTTTTATGGTTAAACGGTTTATTTTTAGTGTTTTTTTAATATGTGAGCTCAACTATGAATATAATATATTAACATTTTCTAAAATGCGGATTTGAACACATACAAGAACTGCGAAAATGTATTGTTAACATTTATGAATTGGTCAGATTTACCTGTCCAATATTTTTGATAACTGATATTGAGAATTTCTTGTTTAAACCAAATTAGAGTTTCAATTATAGTCTTGTGTGCTTCAAAAATAATTTATAATGTTGTTATAGTCCTGCCAGGACTTTATTTAATTCATTGCAGATTTCGTTTTGTGTACTTCAATATGCATTTGAAATTAAAATGAAACCAATTAATAAAACCCCGAGAAAATTTATATGCATTCATATGTTCCAGTAAAAGGTTCACTTTGAGAATAATATTAAAGGAAATTGCAGTTAGAATTTTCTTCTCATAATGTATGATTGATATTGTTTTTGTACTTTACAGAAAATCGCATTAGTATTTTTCAAATGTCTGCTCTCAGCTGTTTGTTATTCAAGTTAGCAATATATTGCTGTTATCAATTTTACATTAAAGAATTTTTATGCCATGAGGCAAGGTTGGTTAAATGGGATTTCATTTTTATACAGATAAATGGCCATTATAATGATAATGAAATAGGTCCATTAAATACAACATGTAGAAAAAAGTCATGTACCTACCCACGAGCACGAAAACCACACACACTAAAGTAATAACTATTTGAAGATACCAAAGATGCACGTTTCAGTATTGTGCAACCTGTATACATGTACTTATACCATGGTTATAGTTGATAAGGAAGACTAATGATGGCCTTTATATTTTTCCTTCCCATTCTTTTAAAATTACAATGCTTTAAAAGTGTATTGAATTCTGAAGTGTATAAAACGTATTTTACTTTTTTGTGAAATTACTAAAAATGCACAAAAATATGTCCAGACCATTATATTACTCTTGAAAAACTACATAAATTGAAACTGATCAATTTCAAAGCAGATATCCGAGGACTGAAAAATTTTCCAAACTGTTTCCGTTACATTAACAAAGAAAACCTTCTCAAAATTTAAATTTTACACCATCGATAAAAGCAGTTTTGATTTATATTCACAAATGTTAATATGAATTTTTTTAAATGTCAAAAAGTTACATCCGAAGCGAATTCTTAAATAAATAATACGACTTTGTTAAACATGGAAAAAATGTTCATCTTTGCATATATTTTTCCGTCATAGTTTATACATAAATTAATATTCATATTTACCCAAAAAATCTTATGAAACCAAAGGTATATTTCGGCTTGGAATGAATTCTGGTTTTTTCCGATACAAAAAAGTTCTATGCCACTTTATCTCAAATTTCCATTAAATGGCGTATTCCAACTAATTCATGACTATAAACCATATATTATCTGCGAAGACCTTTACTATCTGAACGTTATAATTTAACATTCCGATGACATATTACGAGACGTACTGATGATCTAGAGGCGGTTTGCCAATGCAAAACATCACTGTATTATGCACAGTAAAGCATACAACTTTCAAATCTTACATGGTTCGATTTGTATCACATGTATGTATCAAACAATTTGAAAATTCAATGGACAACATGTTTATCACTTCTATTTCTTCTATTTCAGAGATAAGAGACTCAACTAAATAATTTTTTAAAAATGACTGCCGCACATTTTCTTTGTCATTTTTCTTACCAATTCTAAAAGTGGTATCAAAAAAAACCTTTTTCATTACGTTAAAATTGTAAAAAGATTTTGATGACTGCTGAATCCCGGTAGGTAACAATAACCTTTTTCTTTTGAAGTCAACTTGTATATAATGACGCCATAGTAATTTATAGATCTAAAAATATGCCACCGGTTTTAAAAGATAAATGAATAATTTATCTTCCCAATATCTTTACTACAAATCCGTTGCTATACAGGTTGTGACTTACATCGATTTTGACAATACACCGGCTTTGTATAGTGAGTACCACGACGGGTGTGACACTAGTGTTTGAGCAGGAGGTGCTTACCCTACCGGAGCACCTGAACTCAACCCGGTTTTTGTAGTTCATGTTACTCCAGCTTTAGTTTTCAGTGTAGTGCTATGTGGTCTGTGTTTGTCTTTCGTTTCATTTTGTTGGCCATGGTCTTGTCCGTCTTCTGACTTAACAATTTCTGTCTGCCCCTTTGGTATCTTCGAATTCCTTTTATCAACAGAAATATTAATGAAAATAATTGATACACAACAGTATACAATGAATAATACACTTGTATATTGATTATATAGAATTGCTTCCAAAATCCAAAACTTCTTTTCTAAAGATGGCAATGACAGATAGTAATGGAACTTAATTACATATGGAAAACAGTAATAGCAATAATTTGCTTAGCACAGCTTATAATTGCTTATTAATTAATACTTTTAGAATATCAAAACATCTTAAGGGAATTTTGCAGTTTTAGTTTAAACCTATTTTATTTGTCACAAATTACAAAAGGGATTAATGGACACAAGCTTTGCCAACTTATGATGTCATCTCCCACATCAAATAAATATACATAATAAAACAAGTTTAAGCATGCATTACATGTTCATAAATAACAAAAACAACGGATAAAATATAAACTGCTATAATCATAATGTATACATATTATAAAACTTTTTTTCAAATTTGTGTTTTTGTTATTGTCTTTGTTAATTAAACAATAAGAAATCTTTAGGACAATCTAAAATATCGGCATACACATTCAAAAATGAAAAATTTTCTTCGTAACCTAATTCAGAATTCCTTTGTGTAAGGATATCTTTATCAATATCGTGACCTTACAAATTCGTTCCCTATTTCAGTATAATAAGTACATTGAAAGAAATAATGAGCATTTTCGCGAGTTTTCTGCAATCACACTCAGGACTAGAAATAATATTAACATTGTACAAGTCTTCAATAAAAAATGAAGCAGAACATCGGACATGCGTAAGGATGATAATTAATTTTCTAGGTTCGTACACATAGCAAATTGGAATTTTACTAAAATTCGAGTTTCCTTTTAAAGCATTTTTAAACTTGGCAATGGTTCCGCTTTCGCGAATTCACTAGTCAAGATTATTTCACTCCCTTATCGTAAACGGTATATAGGAACTGTTCGTTAGCGAGAGTACAATTATATCTTCACCGTTTCTTAATGGATATGTCGTTGTACTATGTAAGGGGAATTAATTTTTAGGTAATATGAGGAATTTCCAGTCTTCATTGCAAAAAGATTTAGTTTTCTTTTTCTTTCTGATGAAAGTCGTTCCCATCCTGTTTCACTGTATAAATGCTCAGTTTTGCAAAATATGGGACTCAGGTTTCAATTCTAACCGCTTCTAATTGTAATTTTGCAGTACTAATTTATAATAAGAATCTTTTATTTTTTTATTTTTCATCTAAAGTTGTGCACGGCTTAAAATGATAAGCGAAGGTTTGAGAAAGACATTTTCTGTGCAAAATTTTTATTTATTTTAAACCCTGCCAAACGGGACGAAAAACCTGTCATCGCGATGAACCAGATTTTTTTCAATCATCCCATACTAAAAGTCAGAAAAATATCACCATTAATTGTTAAATGGTCGGCTTCCAACGTTCTGGCCTTTAGATTACAAAATCAGTTCAACGAAGTTTTTTCATGCTCATATTAAGCAAAATCTAAAAAGTGTAAAAACAATTAAGGATTTGAAATTGGGTTTTTTTTAAGAAATAGCTAGAACTTAGCTAAAAGTTTTTTTAAAGTCTTTAGTCCTTGAAGTTACAAAAAATTGTTAATGGGGTTTCCAAGTCAATCTGAGTAACCCAAAAAAAATTTGAACAGTTGAAATTGGTGTTTTGACTGTTGAGCACTCTAAGAACTTGCCTAAACTTGTTTTCAGCTCGATCAGACTCCAGACGTTTCAAAATTTCGTAACACTGATCTGATGTAACAGAGTTTGAGTATTTATTAGATCAATTACCAGGATTCCGGCACAGCATGGTTAGTAAATGATTAATGACGTGTAACATAACTGTTGCATCTACTACTTTATTTACTCTTGTGAAGTGTATTAAAGTTTCGGTAAGGGTAAGCGATCCAATATCCGATTTAATAAAATATCTTTCAAAACTATAGTCAATAATTGTTTTACTTTCCATGTTCCTTTATTTTATAAATGTGCTGATACATGTATAACTTTAACTTTTCCCCAAATATAAATTACATATACCCGCTTTTGAAATTGTAGGCGTTTATCTTTTTAGTATCCTTATTTTACTTACAAGTAATAAAATCAAGAGGCTTAGAATTTTATATTAAAGATGAAAATTAGACAGCTTATAATTTCAAATCAAAAAAAATAATATCTTTCGTTTTTGATTTTTTATAACCAAAATAAGAAAATATCAACTGAAAATGATTTTTTACATCTGCAACAAAGGTTAACGAATATTAGTAATCTTTATCTACTGTATGATACTTAAAGAGATTATTAAGACGAACACCTGAAAACAACAATGTTACGACAGGTTAAAATCACTTACCTGTGGAATGCTGGCTACTATACTAAACACCCAAGATAATAATAACATAATCTTTCCTCTTTTGTTGGCATCGTTTAAACTAAGGGGATGAAGAATGGCGAAGTACCTGTCTAAACTAATGGTTACTAGTATAAACGATGACAAATACAATCCAAATGTCCGAAAGAACATTAAAATTCTACATGCCACATCGCCACCTTTCCAGGCAACCGTTGCATGCCATATAATCTCCATTGGTACCATAATAAATGCCACAATTAAGTCTGCTAACGATAAATGTAAAATGAATAAATTCACCCTAGATTTTAAATGTCTGTTTCTGAACAATGTGATAAAAACGGTAAGATTGCCACCAGCAGCTATTACAAATAAAATTGAATATGCCACCACGGCCATTAAACTCTCATCGTTAAAAGTTATATCTCTCGGTAATGAAAAAGTCTTGTTATTGTTAGTAACATTCCATTCTGAATAATTCGGTAAAATTTTAAAAGTTCCTGAAGTGGTCAGTTCCATCCTAAATGCAATTGATTACTACTGGAAACAGTGCGAACTTGAAATAACTTTCTAGCATGATGATAGTTCTATTCTATATAATAAGGCAATAACGTTAAAACGCTTGACGTGCCACTTTTTCAATTATTAAGTATAATTATGATTATCATATTGTTTTGTTCTGTATTAAACATTTCCTTTTAGTTTCGCTTTGCAAAAATCTTTAAAAAGTAACACTCATTTCGTAACGATCGATTGAAACACCTACATAGACAAAGAAATAAAAATACAAGATGTTGACTATAAATATAACTAGTCTCAGCAATCACTTCAAATAAAAATAAAGGCATCAATAATAAAATCTGACTTTTTCATTAAGTATTGAAGATTAATCAGCCTTAGTTATATTCTATTAAAGTATAAGAAATATTTGAATTATTAACATCACATTCGTATCAACTTAATATGTAGTAAATGTCTTCATAAAAGTTGTTTTAAGATAGTCTTGGATTGCACTTTACCCAGATGAACTTAATTACAAAAAAAAACCGCCATAAAGACTATATTTGATGCTAGCTATATGTTTGTCTGACTCTTCCTTCGATATGAAAATCAAAGAAATGGGGTAAATGTGAAGAGAGTCTGCATTCCAACGAACAGAAACACAGAGCACATATACAAATCTAGAGGTCTCCATAATGTCTTCAAAAAGGTTGAATATCACTCCTTGTGAATGTCGCCCCAAGTAAAAAAAAACTTGTAAGCGTAAAATAAAACTGCTCTTACTTCAATATTATCAAAAATATACATGTAACACATTTACCACAAAGACAAACATTTGACTGCAATTTTTTTGACAGGCACATGCGACATGTGGTAGGGTTAAACAAGTTAATTGGATACCCAACTCCAAAGTAAAAAAAAAAAACAAAAGCAGTATCCGATGAACAATAAAATCAAACAAAAAGTCACCCAATCCGACTAGATAGTACCTTAAGTACAATAAATATACTAAACAAAAATACGTGCAAATAGAAGATACATCTTTAATGAATGCTCACAGTTACTTAAAGTAACTTCAGTATAAGATTTCTGAAAATAAATCATCAAGCCTCTTCACACGAGATCTCATCAAACACAGTATGTCTGACAATTTGATAATGTGTTGTCAATAAACGCGAAGAAAGACAAGATGGGTGCAATGTCAAATTTATTTATATTTGTGTAAGAAAGCGATCAGTTTATTAACAAAAAACCAGTTTTAATGTCTTGACGTTGAACTTGTATCCCTTGTGGATTAGTTTGTTTAACGGAGCAGTGAGATTCAAGGGATCATTTTAAAATTTATAATGTTTATATACGTAATATTTCCAAAGAACGTAGGATGCGATATCCCTTGTCAAAATTCAACATTTCCAGCCGTTTTTTGTATTAAGGCTTTGTAACAGTTAAAAAATTTTGTTAAAGTCTTAAGAAGCTTGTGATATCTATATCTATATCGTTTACCAGAAAGAACTCCTTTACAAAACAGGAGTGGAATCAGGTGTTCCGGAAGGGTAAGCATCACCTGTCCTGTGGGCAACACCCGTCGTGGAATCCTAAATCTCAAATCCGGGTTAACGTCAATCTGAGTAGATGTCAACTATTTTTTCAATTACCGGTAACAGGTCCATAACTAGGTTAGATACACTGATACCATATGGATCAACCAATTCGTGATGGCGATCATAAAATTTTAAGAGGGAAGACTTCAACCTTGATTGGATGAATCTTTGTTGTAGTAATTTATGCGATAACAGCAATGCTCTCTTCAGAAAATCCTGATACTTGGAACAGGCACGAGAGTATCGAATCAACTGTGAAACATAAACCCCGCAGGAAGGGAAAGCAGGAATATTGTCACATAAATATGGGAAGTTTACAATAGGAAAGTAGAAGTAATCCCGTTTGTTGTAAATCTTAGGAACAAGTTTTCCCTCTTGGTCGATTTTGAGGAATAAATCTAGGTGTGAGCGGATTTGTCTCCTTAATTCTAGTTCGCTTGTATATATGGTCGTGATGTTCACTGAACGTAAGATTATTCAATGACAAAAGCTGAATTACACTCTTCTTGAAAAGCTCTTAATCACCCCAAATAAAAAGGTGTATACGAAAAATATTACAGCCACTATCGAAATATACTATTTTAGTGGGATCTTAACCCCCCACTTGACAAGTGATCAAAGGAAAAATTTGAAGATAAAAGCAGTAATAGAAAAACTTTAAAAGTCAAACAGAAATTCATAGAAATAATTGCATGGAATATCATTAAAAATGTTTACAGTCTTGACAAATAACAGCCAAAATTAATGACTTTAAAATTGATATCAATCTTGTTTTCCATATAAAACCATTGTTAAGATTAAGTTATTAGCAATATAAGTAGTTTTTGCGACGTGATTTGTTTTCAGTCTAATAATAATAATAATTGATATCGGTATTTTTTCAAACACACTTCTTAATATGTTTCATGGGTCATATACAATGTCATATACAATATAAACATCCTCAACTAAAAACTTAGCATACAACAATATTGGCAAGAAAATATGTAGATTTTCTTTATAGTGATACAATAATTATAATATCCGTAATGAAATACAATTTGCCTAGAGTTTCCCACATTTTTGTACGATAAAATTTCAACATCGTTTAGCAAAAATAATTTTTATATGTCATTAAACAAACAGAAAACTTAGCAAAACCTCTAAAGAATTTTAATAAATCAATACATTTAAGTGAAGACTACCCTAAAAATTAAACGAAACACATATATATTGGTAACGAAACAGGGTTATCCTTAACATGGGGTAGGCAGGTCTAAATTTAAAGATTTGAATGCTTCTTTGGCTATATTTGAATCTTTGACTTCCTATGTTTTGGTTCTAATGCTACTGATGAGAGGTTACACCTTGAAACGTACATATAGCATAACAAAATTTTCCATATTTATTTAACATTTGTAATTTTGTATTATGCAAAATTATCAGGGGGTATACATTTGATAGGATTACATAACTATAGAATGTAACAAAGTATATCAAAATTGCAATTACCAAATGGTTTAATCAGAAAATAAATAAATAATAAAATATAAATTAATAAAATATTTAGGCTTAAGTAAAGAATAAGATTTATCAAATCAAATAAGAACAAGTTTAACCATTAAAAAGGTAAATTCTAGATTTAAACTTAAAGACCGTAAAGCAAGGTGATTGTAAATAACATAACTGGTCAAACGTCACCTGTTCATGGTATGTTTTGCAAACCTTAAAAAAACGAGCTCAGTGTTTCACATATCAAAACTGCGATTTAAAAAATAGGAATACACAGGATCAGAAGTTAGACACCAAGCGTTAGATTTCTGAACCTTGTAAAAAAAGTAAACGATTAACTTAAGATTGAGACGTTTACTAAAAATATTAAACAAAATAATCGTCGTTTTGTCAGACTATACTCGAGAGGTTAGGGGATGGTTTAGTACTCACCATTATATTTATTACCGCCACATATTTTTTGTGGATGTCCCAAGCCGGGAACCTGTAAAAAGTGGAGTTGTTTTTGTTTAAATGTTACTTGTTTTACATTGTTTATTAATCAAGCCCATAGTCATTACATTTGAATATTATCACTTTTTATTTTTATGACCTTTTACAACCTGCCTAAGTGTGTGGATATGTGTTCATAATAACAGCCTGTGTAATTTTTAGATGGCTGTCTTATAAACAATCATATTACGTCTCCTTTTCTAAAAATGTCCCGCATTTTTGAGGCAATTTTAGAAAGGTCAATTGACACCTTGAATATAACACTACATAAAGTAGATATCGATTTTTGCTGTTTTAAAAGTAAAGGGCGAGTATTTTCATCTCTTTTCTGTCTTGTCTTTTGAAATTGGAAAGCCCTTTTAAAAATGTAGAAGCAATAAAAAAAGAACAGAAAAATTTACGAATGGATTCCAAAATTTTCTTAGGCTGTTCTCTCTGATGCGGAGGTAACTCTAGCTTAGTTTGGACCCCTGTTTATTTATATATTTTTTGTTTTTGGTGTCTGTGCTCTTTATTTGTAATTGTATTTTTAACCTGATTTCCAATATTTTCACGAGTTGTCAATCCACGAAATTACCATACAGTGCATCAAATTGGTATTGGTATTTTGTGATACATTTATTAAAACACTATCTGAGAAAAACAATAAGTAAACTTGCACCATAATCTACTGATAACTGCTATAAATTCGTGAAATCTAGTACTTTTTTTTAAATATGCATGCTAAATATCATTTAAATTAATGTATGGAGTTAAATTGAAATTTTAAAAATTAATTCATCAATAGAATCGTATAAGTTATAATTTATCATAAATGTTCCAACTACTTTGTTTCCAAAATTTCAGACTGATTTCCTTTCCCTGGTGAAAGTTATTGGATAATGATTTTGTTAAGAAAACATAAAAAAATATCGGCTTATAAATGTCCTTACTTACCTGAAAAACATGACACAATAGAAATGTCAAAGAAAAATTAAATTAAAAATTAATTACAAACTGGTATTTATATTGTGTAATTAGGTTTAAAAACTATTGAAAGTGCGATTATAGTTGAGTGCTTACTCAACGATGAGTTCTAACGGCGTAATTATTATTACTAAAAGTACACCTCCTTAAACATATAAGAGTTGCTGCATAATTCTAAATAACATTTGATACCATAACTTAAATGGTATCAGGAGACGGAAATATGTATCTGACAATTATATTAGTTCTGTGTTTTGTAAAACCATCTTTCTCAGGTTAGTACAACCTTTTCATTTCATTATTGTAGAGTATAATCTAAAATTACACAGGTGACAATTTTGTTATGTTGAAAAACTTATAAGGGACAAAAGAACAGTTTGGATACCTATCTGTTCACAATGCACATATTTTGACATTTAGAAGCATATGAACCTTAAGTACTTATGTTCTTCCATCTTTGTGTACTCTGAAAATGTGGTATATTAAGGCATTTCATTGGAATCTGTATCACTTTAATTTATGCAATAAATTATTTTAAATGTAGCCTGATAATTTTTAAGATAATTTATAAACATTCAAAATTATGATTTTAAAAATAAAAAGATTTCCAGATTTTTCAGTAAATAACCATGGCAAAAAGATTTAAACATTTTTTAATCATCTATTTGTTTAAAGTAAGACCATGCAATTTAATTTCGCCGTAAATTGTTTTATTAGAATAATATGTTTTTAAAATAATAAAATTGATTAAACAATTAAAAACCAAACAATATTGTTTCTTTTTAATATACATGGATCGTTTATTATAGACAATTTGTTAAACATTTTAGAGGGCACGGGTAATATTTTCCATAAAATTTGGGTCATCTTAATATTATGGACTCACTTGAGGTTTGTATAAAAATAACGTATTTGACATAACTTTATTGTAATGTATAATTTTGTAAATATAAAATCAAGAGGTATGGTAGGATTGTCTATGGAATAGCCATCAAAAATTATAAACACAAACATATTACAGTAAGACCTCTAATAATGGACAAACATCCAAACCGTAAGGCAAGATGTTAGATAAAATCTGATAATATGTGATGTAACAATTATCGGCAAATTGAGCATTCAATGTAAAACGAGGATCAGTAAACCATAAAAAACAAGGACATCCACTTGACTTTGGTTACTGGGTCGAGAAGGCACACACAGAATGTGGCTAACAAACATGTTTGTTAAGGTTCAACCCTTCCCCTAACCCGGGTCAGTGGTAAAATAAACCTTTACATTGTATTAGATTTAACTCGTGATGACGATACGTAGTAGGCAAAAATCTACAGACACCTCATGATGTTCCGGCTTCTAAAACGTACTGCCTAATATCAAAATACAATTTATGATATAGCTTGTTATCTTAATCAAAACACGCCGAATTTGATTAAGTGTAAATTATCAAAACAAGGTATTGTGCAACTGTAAAATACAAATCATCGACAGCATATAGGATAGAATGTATCAAAGTCGACAAACACGGCAATCCCGAAAACCTAAACAAGACGGAACATGACATACATTGCACATATAAAACTAACAACAAACATAAACCTATGAACAGTGCGGAACCAAATACCGGAGATGAACTCAGGTGGTCCGGAAGGGTATGCAGCTTTGCCACATTAAAGACACCTGGCGAATTGTTCATTTTCCAATCCGGTATAAGTCAATTCAAGGCAACGTAGGGGGCTTAAAGGGATTATAATCTCAAGTCAGAGAAAGTAAAAGGCCTGTTTTTTTTAGTTTACTGCACATCTTCACGGAAAATATAAGTCTTCATCAATGAAATTTATCACAGCCGACAAGATTATTGTGGCAACTTTAATTGTTGAGCAGAGATCTAGGGACTATGTTTATGCCAGAGAAAACAAGATTCAAAGAATTTTAAATATCTTACTACAACATTTCCATAAATGTTGGAAAGTATTTTTCATTTTTATCAATATTCTACATTTGAAGCTAAACGTTTATTTTTTAACTATAAGAAAATTAAGTAAATGTTTTGCACCGTGGTTTTTGTAGGGTTAGTATTACTCCAGCTTTTGTTTTCAGTGTGGTGTTGTGTGTTCTATGTTTGTCCATGGTCCTGTCTGTATTCCGACTGAACAATTCTTGTCTGCCCCTTTGGTATCTTCGAAATCCTTTTTCTACATTATGGCGACGGAGTCCTTCACTTAATAAGTTTCTGGCAATAGAAAGATAATGTCTAAAATTTAAAGCATCGCCACATACACCGACAAAAAGAACAAATTAATGAGACATATATACAAAGTATGTAGGTGACAAAGGAACGTTCCTTTTAAGGAAAGGAAAATTTACAATACGAACAAAATATTTTCTCTCCTGTCGTTTATTTGAGTTTTAATTATAATGTGTGAAATTCAAGAAAGTCCGGACTATTTAATATTAATAAACCATACAGTTCATAGTAAATACAATTTTACCAATGCTGAATAACGATGGTGAATTCTGATATGTTATTTATGAAAAAGCAAAGACACTACACTCTTATCACGACAAAGCCGAGGGAATTTCGAAACACAAAGAAAAACGTTTGACCACAATTCCTGGCTTGGGGTACTCAACCTTACCCTACAGGTGATCAAAGGAAAAAAGCAAAGAAAGCAAATGCGGTGACAGACATTTCAAGAAGTAACATTTCATCCGTAGCATTAAAACCAAAACAAAGAAAGTCCGAGATCCTAACATAGTAAAAGAGGTAGTCAAATCCATCGAAAAAGGAAACGACTACTAGGTGCAATTCGTTTTGCAGTCTTTCCGTATTTTTAGTGCTAAAGAATTTAAACAAATGCAACAGATTTTTTGAAAATATTACTTGGTAAATATCATGTAAGAAAAAAACTTGGCTGATGAATATGCTCGGGGACCTCTGGTCTCATTGTAGCCCATACAATTTATCCAAGAAGTAGATGTATATGGCCATTGGCTAATTATCATAAAACTTTGTTGATATATAAGTTTCATCAACTAAATATTCGCTTTTTATATTTGAACAGGTCGGAGCAATGTTAAAAATATCTAAATATCTAAATATCTAAATGTCGAGGTTAATACCTAACAAAAAACAAAAAGCTTTAATTAAATGTTTGAATATAACTGAGTTGTAATCAGTGAATTTTACTATTTAGAAATTAGTGATTTTTATAAAGAAAAAAAAATAAGCTAAAAAACTCAAGCTAATGTCGTTTTTATTTATAAAAAAGACACCTTTCAGTTGAAGGAACATAAAATTAACTTGGTCATTTTATTAACAGAAATGATATTAATGTTAAATTCGCAAAATGTACATTTTGTATTAGCTTAGTGGAGACGAAATTAAAATAGGCAAAAAAAAAAAAAAAAAAAAAAAATTATAAAATGCGACAATCGATTTAATCTTTTCTTCTAAAACAATGTTTTCCTGCTCAGTTAAACGAAAATTAAAAAAATACATACTGGTGAAACTTTTC
>JAULBM010283309.1:0-16407 GCA_032357055.1 Geukensia granosissima
TAGTTCCAATAAAAATTTTATAATAATGCTGTGACGATAACCTTTACGGACAAGTTTATTAAGATGAATTTGAAGACCAAGTGGATTTTGTTTAAATTTCCGAGCTTTATTTACCACGTTTCCGTAAAAAGTAGGATGTGATATCCCAAGTTTCATACTTTCCTTAACCAACACACAGGAAATATAGCAACAGTCTTTTTATATCCGTTTATTAAAAACGTTTGTAAAACGGACGTATAGGACCATGCATGAAAATCATCCGTTTTACGTATGTTCGTGACAGACGTTGTACGTTAAAAAAACATCCGTTTTAAAATAGGCGTTGTACGCATGAAAAAATGGTAAAATTTTCCACACCACAAACTTCCTTTTTAATTTTGTTTTGTTTGAAATTATGACAACTTATTCAGTATGCAAAACATCCGTAAAACGCCTGTTTTTATGTGTGTAAACCATCCGTAAAACGTACGTTGAAAATCATACGTTTTTCATCGTGGTACTAGACGTACCTTTTACATGCGTTTATCAACTTCAAGAACGTATGTTGCTATCTTTCCTGTGTACAAGATTGTCCAGCAAGAAGCCTTCGTCGTGTCAACACAAGTCTTTGAACAATTATTTTTTACCTTTTGTGACTAGCGAAATACTGTTTTACAGGAATTATATTTAAAGCCCGATATATCAAAAAATCATTCTGAAAGATTTTCATGTCTTATAACATTTGATATGGTCATTTGTAGAGAAATATTATGTGTTAAAAGATTTAAACTGTTCAATGAGGTGTATTTTTGGTTTCAAACGTATTCAGTCGAGATGTTGATTTTTTCCAAAAGGTTTATTGATCAATTTTCGCAAGCTTTGTAGTCAAAAGAGACTTAGATTCGTGGACACATTGCCATAAAAGAATTTGAAGATACTAAAGGTTAATACGAAAATCTTCAAGAATACGAACGGACGACAAAACACTAAACAGAAAACTTAAACTTGAGCTACGCAATGAGTCAAATTGTATTGGATAAATACTTTCTTTTTATGCACTTCTTTTGCGATTTAATAAGAATAAAAATTGACAAAATAATACAAAATAAAGTCAAGGATGCCAGTTAGTTGTCTTTTAACAGAAGTTTGTAACAATCTTTTGGACGTTCAAATCTCAGATACTTTAGATTTAGAAAGCAATTTTCTGTATCACACACGTAGATATCCATTCCGCTGTATTCGGCCCACTATTTCGGTTTGTTGGTATATGACTACTTTGTGTCTCTGGTAGCTTTGCATTATTTCTAATGCTGTTGAAGTGGGGTTACTCCTGAGAATACTTGTCCAGCATTGCGTCTGCTGAAGTGGGGTTACTCCTGAGAATACTTGTCCAGCATTGCGTCTGCTGAAGTGGGGTTACTCCTGAGAATATTTGTCCAGCATTGCGTCTGCTGAAGTGGGGTTACTCCTGAGAATACTTGTCCAGCATTGAGTCTGCTGAAGTGGGGTTACTCCTGAGAATACTTGTCCAGCATTGTGTCTGTTGAAGTGGGGTTACTCCTTGTCATTAACAATATTTGTACAGCATTTGTACACATGTATCTTATATAAACACCAATTTTTCGTATACGTTTTACAAACGAAAGTTATGAAACGTCTTAGCTAAATCTTTAGCAGATCCTGGTCTACAAATTATCTTAATTTTAGTTTAGTCAGTAAAAAGTCGACACACTTATCTTATCATCCAAACATGTTTTCTGTTTCGAAAAATTTCGGTTATGTTTATGTAAACGAAATTTTCAATATATATCATAGCCCTTCAGGCTGAATTGGCTGCGTATTTTGGTTTGTATACCATTTTACAAAGTTTTGATTTCTGTTTTTCTCTTTTGGTTCTAATGCTACTCATGAGAGGCTATCCTTGAAAGGTACATATAGTATATAAATATCTTCATATATATTCATCAATGGTAAACCTGTATTGAAAATTGAAAAGTTTTGATATTGATTGTTGATGGCGCTTGACGTTTTCATCAGTAAAAGCAACAACTAAATTAGATATTGTTTTAGTATCAAACTAGAGACATCCATCAACATGGAATTGATTGATGTATTTTCTTATCATATAACTCGAATTTACTTGAATTACCCGACGGATGTCACATAAAGAGCAGGGGTTGTTGATCAGTCATGAGTGTCCGAGCTCGCCCTTAATCTAATATTATTACTGATGCAATCATTAGTTTTCTGTGTAGTGTTGTTTGACTTTTGTTTCTCTTAGTTTTGCAATAATATCTGGTTGGTCTTCTATTTGACTATCAAGAATATCGTTTAAATACTTTTGATACAAGCATACCAAATAAGATGAATTAATTATCACAACTTTGTGAAGTTTTGCAGTGTATCAATGGAATAACTAGTATGAGTATTGTAACTAACCAGGTCTGTTTCTAAACCAAATCAAGAAATGTATGTAATTGTTTTTAAAATCTTCGACTTTCTTATGTCTGCGTTTCGAAAGCGCACAGTCAAGACTTAATGTTTTTTATTAAGATAAATAAGCTCTTTAGCTTAAGTTTCCAATGTAGTGAAACATTTTTTTGTCTTTCTTTTCATTTTGCTGATCACATTCTTGTTTCTGTTTTAGGTTTAAAGACAACCAACAGCACAGATATGCGTGCTTGACGTAAGCGTACCCAGTAGGGTAGACAACTCAGATTATTCATAACTTTAATAACTAAAAAAAAGAACACAAGAAATGTAATATAAAACAACCACGTGGAAATTCAATAAAGCAATTGACATTTGTGGTACTTCTACGGCCGCTATCACCCCCAGAAATGACCTTAAGCCCAGTCATTAAAACTAAAGTCATCAGGTAAGTAAATTTCGTTTTTATTATTGTTTTAATATTTATTTTTAATAAGTTAATTTCTTTGATATTGATTTACATATTTACCGATGTTGTGTAAATATGGAGACTTTATTGTCGCTGTATTTCGCGAGAAGTAACCTCTCATTAGTAGCACTAAAACCAAAAAAACAAAGGATACGAGATCTAAATATAGTACAATACATTTGTTTATGAGGTATTATTTAAAATACTTCGAGTTTCTTTGAATCTGAATCGGTATTATATAAAAATTACCGATCATATCAAATATGCCACACGAAACAACATCACAATGCTATTTTTGCTGAGATTGCAATAAGATATATATAGCAAGTATTCATTTAGAGTTTTTTCTCATTTTATAAACCGATGCGTAAAAATTCTTTTATTATGCAAGGTATTGTTTTTCACAACTCCTAGTGGTCGGTTCTACTCTTCAATATAATCTTTTGTTGAAATAAAACCTACTCCGAATTAAATACTCCTCGCAGGTTAAATTTTCACATTTACCGATTAATTATTACCTTTGGCAGGTAATAATTCTGCCTTTAAACTTACTGTCGCTATAATAAGTGCATCCTTGCAATTAAAACGGGACCACCAAAGGAAAATTAATAAACATCAATACATGTATTTGCAGTCATCAGATGAAAATTGAAACATTTATATTAAACTTTAAGTACTGGTAATCATGATTAAGCCGAAGCGGAACGAAAGAAAAATATGCATTTGCAGTTTTTAAATTTCAGTCACAAATGTAGAAGGTGTAGTATGGCTAAAACGGATTATTTACGCTTCCTAATACATAAACATGATTAAATCACACTTACCTACCAGATTTTCGTCGAAACATAAATCCAATATCACAATCTTAATACATGAACAAAATTGTTCACGATATTTTTTCTATCGTTCTATATAAAAGCAATGTCATCATTAAAATGAAGTTTTCCTGTGCGTGTTGTTTAAACACCTGGGTTTGTTATGAATTGTGTGATTTGAACCCGTCCAGATGTAGTGAAGAAAGGTATCCAAATACAACAAAATGCGAACATTTTCTGTTATTTGTCGGTTTTTAAGTTGGTTTAAGGATTGAGTACGGTTTTTATTTCATTAAACAGCTTCGAAACAGAAGGTTATGTCTTAAAAACCTCGGGACTACGTCTCTCGCTTTTTTAAAGATAACTTCTATTTCTCAGTTGTTCAATTAAAATGAAAACCTACCTTCATCCTTTAACCTTTACATAAAGAAGGCACAATTTTTTGAGTTGTTGCAAATTAAGGTGTAAAATACAAAATTACCAATGTTGAATAAATATGGAAAAATTTTGGTATGTTATATGTACATCTCAAGGAGTTACCTCACATCAGTATAGTTAGAACCGAAAGATAGGAAGTCAAAGATCCAAACATAGAAAAACAGGAACGCATATCCAAACAAATCGAAATGGGAAGCCAAATCCACTGGCAACTACTAAGTGCAATACTTTTCAAGCCTTTCCGTATATCCTGTGCTTTAATATTTTAGCAAATGCAGGATATGTATGTAAAACATTGTTTGATAAATTTCGTGTCAGACAAGTCTGACAGATGGGTTGGAGAATACCCTCGGAGACATGATGCACCAGCAGAGGCATCGACCCAGTGGTTTCAAAATACAAAATTACAAATCTTGAATAAATATGGAAAATATTGGGCATATGTAAATATGTACAGGTAAATAATCATCTTTATTGTGTTCTTGCAGTGAGTTTTTTCTTATGTCAGCACCTACAACTCAGGCAATTTTAAAAGCTGGCAATTCAGCTTATTTGTGTAAATAATCATGTTGGGAAATAAATGAATTGTAAGTAAATCAGTAATTGTAAAACATTTTTAAAAGAAGTTAAAGGAGATGACGCGGTTTAAAATGATTGTGAGTATTAAACCTTCCCCTGTGACAAATGAGTGACAAAACAAAACAAAAAAACTCTTTTAGTCAATTGCAAAAGACTTTATTTTGAAGTTGATTCAGAGTTAGCAGACAATAAGAAGCAAACCAGCAAATTGTTTTCACATATATTCTTAAGTCTAATATAGATCGTAAATGTAGAAACTTCAATGGAAAACTCGTTGTGACGTCATTATTTACGACAGATATTACACTTACGACATGTTGTGAAATTGCTGGAGACAACAAGATGTACACCACCGTTTAAATAGATATGGTGTATCCGCATTTAAAGGAATAACCTCTCATCAGCAGCATTAGAACCAAACCATAGGAAATCCCAGAAACATGGTACTCAGATCTAAACAAATCAAAATCGAAATCTCCTATGCAAATTTTAAAATTTTACCTCCTTCGTAATTCTTTATCAATTTTAACTGTTCTTTTTATTACTTGTTTTCAGGTTACATGATTAACAATATAAACTTGTTTCTAAAACAAGTATGTGATGGTGTTAAATTTTTGAAAATTAACAAATCCGTTATCCTTTAAAAATACTTTTATTTAATGAAAAATTGGTTATTTTTAGTATTTGCTAAATATTTCTGTTAAAAACATATGCATTGCAATCACATCTTTGCTAAAAACTCGCCAGTTTCGCAATAATTCTAATCAATCAACTCAATTAGCAGACTAGTAAATGGCTTGATGTCTAAATATCACACAAGTGCAACTTTCCTAAATCTACAATGTCTGCGTGGCTGCTTGTTTGTCGTTTCCTTGTTTATGTTGCCATAAAATGTGTTTTTCATCAACGTTTGGTAATTAAATGCTCATCACAAAAAATTATATTCAACTGCAGTGGATTTTGGTTAACCTCCAGATCTTAAAATTTGTCAAGTATTTTGCGCAAGAAGCAATCGTCAAAAAAAGATATATTTAATCTCACTGTTCTGTTAAAAACTTGCACATAAAGGGTACAATTTCGACGTTGTAGTCAAGACATTAAAACTGTTTTCTTATTACAGATATCAATTAACTTATTGGTTCTTTACACAAATATTTATAAATTTGGGTTTGCATCCATATTGTTTTTTCTCCACATTTATTGGCAACACAATATTTTAAGCGTAGGACATATAGTGTTTGATGACATACCGAGTTGAGAGGCTTAATGTTTAATTAACTGGAATCTCATCCTGAGCTTGCTTACAGTAATTACGAGCATTCAATAGAGATGTATCTTTTTTTATTGTTATTCCGATACTCTCTACTTTCTGTTTGATTTTAATATTTCGTCTGTTATTCATTTGTTTTTTTTCATTTTGCCTTTGACCAATTGTTTGGTTGACAGTGAATCCATTTAATTAGTTTAACAGCACCACATGTCTCTTGTGACTGTCCTATGTCAGGAATTATGGTCAATGGTTTGTCTTTGTGTTTAATGTTTTATTACATGTAGATTTTGAATATAAGTCGGGTAAGAGCAGTATAAATTTACGTATACACGATTGTTTTTAAGGGGGGGATATTGAAAGCTTTTCACAAAGAGTGATTTTCTAACTTTGTTGAACGTGTTTCAGGTCTTGTGGAATTTCTTAAACTTGTAATTTCCCTTTTTTCGTGGTTTTAATAAAATCTCTGAAAGTTATCCCATCCATATATTTTATTTTCATATCTAAATACGTCAGTTTTTTCACCATAGGCACAAAGGATAAACATGAAAAAAGGAAAAATTCTCTTCGCATTTATTGCATTTTGAATCACTTGCTTCTATTGATTTCTGTTTTTAAGTGATGCACTCAGTATCCACTGGATTAAACTGTTAATATGCTAGCACTTTATATTTTAGTGCTATTTGTAGTACAGGACTTGTCATACAGAACCAAAGCACAGCGAGCACGCAGAATAGAGCGTCCAGAATAAAAAGTGGAGATTGAGACTAGAACTTTTTTCTAATCATCAGAAATATAAATTTAAGAAACAAATTCCATCAGAAAACAAGTGTTGTTTTTCCTGTGGGAAAAATGAAACTATTTTTCTTTAAATTTCGTCAACAACTCATTGCCATTAATTTGGAATCAAAATCTTTATATGCGTATGTAGTCCTGAACAAGAAATGTAAGTAAATTATACCAGATATTAATTATTTGTTATTAACAGTTTTGCATGGCAGTAATCTAAATACATTCGAATTGTGGTATAAATTTTAAGGGAAGTTTATTAAAGAAATCTTAATTGATCCGTTTCTGTGGTTGACTCTCTGTGATTTTCTGATTATTTTCATCATCATCATGATTAACCAGGTTTAGTAATATTCTTCTTTTGATAAAATTTATCAGCATATGACTGTGATAATATTGTTAAAGCTAAGCATTAAATTGGCATTTAACCACGTTCCATTGATTGTTATATAAATACACCTACCGCTGACTCATGTCTTAGGGTAAAACAAGAGAAAATAATTAATCTGTAATAAAAAAATTATTAGTTATAAAATATGCCTTGAATAAGTATTTACAGATGAGGAACATGACGGGCATAAGTAGTGGAGCAGGAGTAGTGTCCCTTCCGGAAACCTGAGCTCGCCTCTCATTTCGTGGGATTCTTGAAGCCTAATCTGTGTTTTGCTGAGTAGTGTATCGTGTAATATGTGTGTAAATCGTTCGTCAGATGATTTGTGTTTGATATATACATCTTAAAATTTTACGATTCGTTTTGAAATGGTAAAAATCATGTTTTTCTGTCTAAAAAATTTCTGCCTATCTAAAAGCCAGATCCAACTTGTCAGTCGGAGTTGTTCTGGGTTTAGGTGATGTTTACAAAATATAACTTTACCAATGTTGAAAAAATGATGTTCTTTGACCTGCTATATGCTCATTTTACGGAGTCACCTCACAATTCATCCGAAGTATTAGACCCCCCAAAATTAGGACCCTCAAGATCTAATATTGTCATATGAAGTACTTATTTTATAACAAAACGAAAATGGCAGGCAATCCCAATTGGAAGGACATCTACCATGTGCAATTCAAGGAATGAAGCTGTTTTCGTTTTTCAGAAGTTTATATAAAAGCTGGAAATTTCTGTATATATTTTGTTAAATTGAAGTCAAAAATGTCTGTCAACGAGACTTGTGAATACCCATGGGAACCTCAAGTACACCTGCAGAGGCATCGACACTTTGGTTTCAAAATACAAGTTTACCGATGTTGAAAATATATACGGTGAATATGATGCTTTATGGGCATCCTATGTAAACATTACATATCACACATAAAAATTTAAAAAATGATTAATTGATTTTCACTGTTGTGTTGAACAAACTAACCTACAAAGGTTACAGGTTGAAGTCAGAACATTAAGACTGGTTTTCATATATTACTATACTTACCGATGGATACACAGATATTAATAAATTTTGTATTGCATCCGTCTTGTTTTTTCTTTCTTTTATCAACAAAAAGTGTCCATGTTTTCCGTGGTTGGAGTGGACTCTCTCTGACATATACCCCATGTTTTTAACGTCATCCGTAAGTACATGTGCGCTATAATGCAAAACCATGTCTGATTTTTAAAGGTACAATTGTACTGTTCCTATGTTGATTTAGGGAATGTTGTGTCCAACTTGAAAATCCCTTATTGAGGGTCATTAACAGGCCATACCGAACCCACTCTTTTGCGAGTTAACTTCAATCTGCTTTAAACTGTTCCTGCATTGTGGACTTATGTTAAATGTTAATGTCGGACTATTTGATGACAGATCTTTAAGGAATATTTAGCCCTGTTTTTTACTCAAAAAAATTCTTCTCTTATGTGTATACTCTTAAGCTTAACTCGGATGGGGTGAGTTTCTGTTTGTTTTTGTAGTTCCCATTGGACTTAATAAAATATAACGTAATTCAGCACTAGTCATTTCGTACGCAATTCCCCCGATTTCATAAGTGACACAGTGACAATCATGCCTTACACAATTTTCTAGACTTAACAGTTTTAAACCTTTGTAAATGCTTAATTAAATTTAACGTGTTTACACCAGATATTTGACAATAAAAGCTATTATTGATTTTTAATGAATCAATTCTCCATTTTGGCCATCAATCATCCTGAAAACCGAAAGTGGAAACAACAGCACCTTGTGACATTTAACACACCAAAATACAATAGAAAAATGTATTGATAAAAAACAATGGATACTCGCTTTTGTTAAAGAGAAGTTAAGAGAAATCCATAGACACAACCACAAAGGTAAGTTCTGATACAATACATCATTGGAAACAATGTGACGGATAAAACTGTATTACAGAAAATGTAACTCTAGAGAAGAATACCTGTGTTAGACATCCAAATAATGATCACGATGTGTAACTGAAGGTCAAACATAAACTTTAAAATATAAAATTACCAATGTTAAATAAATATGGAAATCTTTGGGTATGCTTTATGTACATTCCAAGAAGTTACCTCTTACCAGTAGAATTAAAACCGTAACCAAGGAAGTCAAAAAGTTAAACATAGCAAAAAAGCACTCAAATCCAAACAAATCGAAATACGAAGCCAAATCCGACTGCAGTGACAACTACTAAGTGCAATACTTTTCGACGTCTATGCATATTTCAATACTTTAGAAATTTTGCAAATGCAGCAAATTTCTTTAAAACATTGTTTGATAAATTACATGTTAGACAAGTCTGACTACTGGGCTAATTGTTACCTCGGTAACTTGATCCACTAGCAAAGGTATCGACCCAATGGTTTTAAAGTACCAAACTACCAATGTTGAATAAATATGGAAACTTGTTATGCTTTATGTTAATATCAAGGAGTTACTACTTGTCAGTAGCATTAGAACCGAAAATCAGAAATGTAGGTACTCAAAGATCATAATATAGCAAAAGTATCACTCTAATCCAAACAAATCCAAACGAAAGGGGACACCACATCCAGACTTTATAGAAACAACGACAAATCAAACAAAAAGGTACGCGGTACGGAAACAACAAGATAATAAAATAAAATGTCCCCGATGTAGGAATAACTACAGATCAAAGAAATATGTTAACTCCACGATGGGAAATATAAATAAAACAAAATGTAATGTCCACGATATAGGAAGAACTAGATTAAACAAAAAGGTAACACGGAAACCAGAGAATGAACAGCATACAGAAAGACAAAATATGCATAGTCTGGAAGGATAAGAGACATTTGCCGAAAAGATCATTATCATCTTATAGTACACATCCAATCAAAATCTTGAAATTACCAAATATATTTTTCTTAAAATAACTGGTTTTGGAATGTTTTGGAATAAATTATTTACACCTATAATAAAGTTACTATAAAAGTCCTTCATTTCGAAGTTGTTCTGCAACATGATTAAGTTCTGAACGAGTTATAAGACTTCATCGTTGACGTTGAATTTTTCAAAGAAATAAATCATTTGAAAGTTGTGTTATAGAAATGTTATATTAACGTTAGTCTTAATAAGAAGTACATCAATCAGGCTATTTTTTGTTTCTGATTTAAACCGGTCAACAACTAAATCATATCGTGACTTGCTATTGACATACACATAAAATATGAAGCAGATCAGGTGACTTTTTGATTTTACGTTTACTTGAATATAATCTATGTATCTGGGCGTAAAATTGAATTAAATGCTAACACATCTCCCGGTCAGTGTTTGTGTTTTTCGCTTAATATGAGCTAAAGCAATAAGTTGACCTGAATTTGTACAAAAATGGTATTCAAACTGACAACTTACAACTGAAAGGTTGTAATGCAGCCAATAATTGTGATCTATAAATTTGGTATTGTTCTTTCATTTCCTTGATCAGAGTCCTTTCCATTAGACATTAAAATCATTCCTTTTTATTTAATTGAATACGTTTATTGGTACTGGAATTCACCATCTTTCCAACATTTTTAATTCTTATATTTGTAGTCTGTATCAAAGTACTTGATCCGATAAGTCTTACTATACAATTTCGGTAATACGGTAGACCCTCCTGCAAGTAATTTTCTGTTTTCCAATATTTGGTACCGAGCGTATCTGATGACGGTTAATCCAGAAAGTGCTTCGTATGCAGTGAAAGTAAGGCATGTACAATCGTTGACTTTTTATTTTGTCAACAATCTGCTTGGTAAGAGAGAGAAATGCAAGACACTATTTTTAGAACTTATTTCGTGCCCCCACGGACATCTAGTGAACTAAACAACTGCTTAACGAGAATATATGCAGTGCACAACCGAGAAAAGATGTAGATTCTGTCTTTCTGGCATATATTCCATATTTTTTCTTTTAAATGTTGTAAAGACTTTGTATAATTTATAGGCTTCCTTCGAAAGACTTCTCAAATTAATATAATTATACATTGATCTCTCAAAATTGTTATAAATATCTTTTCTATGCCAAAACCTGTTAATTTGTAGAAAATTGATTTTCGAAAGCTTTTAAATGAGAAAAACATTGACACAGAAAAAATAATGTCAAAGTACTTCGAAATTTATAACTATTTGGAATAAGATAATAATCCCATATTCTTCACTTAACAAATGGTTTAAGGGTCAATGGTAATTTCATAATTGGTGCTTTGAAAATTAGCGGTAACGGAGAAGACGTAACATATTGTCTGTAAGGAATTTTCCAGGTTGGAGTTATAGGATCAATAAGTCATTAAAATGTTAGGGAAATATTAATAAGTCAGTCCAGTTAGTAGTAGAATAAAAGTAATGAAAATGCATAGCTGAAGCTGAATATACCTGCTACTAGATAAAATGACAAAGGTTTTTAAAAGGCATATCAGTCGTACACCGAGATGAAAGTTGGATCTTAGTCTTTTATAGGAGAACGACATGGACTGGGACTTTGCTGTGTTAGTTTGTTTTATCTGGTATTTGTTTGGACAAACTAAAAGCATAATTTCAGGTAAGATGTTTAATTAACTTATGCCTAAAATTTTCCTTTTTTTTCTTTCATATTGCTCATTTGTTTAACACATCAATGGTTATACATATAAGACCTGTGACATTATTCATAGAAATATTTTTCAGTTATGATAAAATTTCGGATAGATATTTTAATGGATGTTGAGAGATAAGATTAATGGTTCTATGAAGGATAGATATGTGAAGAGTTTTTGGAGACCGGGAAAAGCTAGAAAAAAACTAAATAAGAGAAACACAATGCAAACAATTTAAAGAACTTGAAAGAGATGGACATCACCAACTATCGGAATGAACTCATTATTTTGGAGGCCTTTTACAATTTGCCGTAGGCTGTGAATATGTGTCCATTATTGAAGGTCCTAGGGCAACCTGTAGAAGTTTCAGATCTACACATTTTTTATGGCTGTCTCATGGACAATCATACCACATCTCTTTTTTTTTCTATATTACGTGGTCCATGTCGGAAACTCCACATATTGTAAAAATTTCAGGTAACTTTATACTTATATATGACTTATATTGAAAGACTATTATTTTTCGCCTGCAAGTAACACTGTTTCGCGGAAAAATCTTTTTGAAAGAATTGAAAGGTCCAAATATGCACACGTCATTAGGGTTACATTAATTGTTTCCGATTTGTTAATGAGAAAACATTTGACACAATTTGAAAGAATCACGCACAAAATTTTTGGACGATTATGAATACAGAGATTTGTCTTTTATTTGCAGAAGATTGTTTCACGTATATTGATGGTGCACCGTTGTATTCCGGATACACCAATACAACGACAACAGGAAAGAACTGCCAACGATGGGACGATACTGTCCCACATGTTCCAATTTACCCAATGAGCTCTGAGCATAAAAATTACTGCAGGGCTCCCGATAACGATACACGCGTATGGTGTTATACGATGGACCCCCGTGAACCATGGGAATATTGTGATGTTCCGCAGTGTGGTAGGTCTTAGCTTTTAAAGTTCTCTTGTAATTTTTGCGAAGGATGTTTAAATTTATTCCAACTCTTCTGGTTTGATCCATTTTATATAGTTTATTATTTTTCAGTTCGTCCGCTCATTATCTTTTTCGCTGTTTTATCAATAGCACATTAAACTTTTATAATATTATAAAAGAAAAATAGGTTAAACCATTATTCGAAAAATTTTAGTAGGTGATCACTGGAGCTCTACGTTTTTGGCATTGAAAAATCTCATTTCTGTTTTTATAGTACTTCAATTATTAAGTAAGTTCAGAGATGTAAATGTTTGGTTGTGACACAAGTCAATTTCGAGCCATACTGGTTAATATCTTAACTCTAATTAATTTTCCCGGCAATACTCTAATATAATTTCAAAACGGTATGAGGTAAATAATAATTCGCTGCAGCAGAATTGTCTATTATGTTTGTTTTATATCGCTCCAACTGTTAATTAGAAAATTGTATTGGATTTTATTGCACTTTAACAACAAAAACACAATGTAAAATCAAGCAATGTCACAAGGAATTAAATCATCAATCATCCATATTTTAATAAGTATTGATCTATTTGAATTAAAACATTTACGGAACTTAAATACTGATTTTTTAGAACAATTTTGTCCAATATTCCACACTGAAATTATTTTTATTTTCGAAGATAAAAAATGGACAAATAATTGTATATTTACTATTACTATAAATTGAGAAAGACAAACCATTTAACATTTAACAATACTATAAATGGAGAAAGACAAATCATTTTACATTTAAATTTGCTATAAATTGAGAAAGATTAATCATTTAACATTTAATATTACTGTAAATTGAGAGAGACAAACCATTTATTATTACTATAAATTGAGGAAGACAAATCATTTAACATTTAACATTACCATAAATCCAGTGTAGAATACCCATGTGAGAGATCACAATTTCATAGATCAAAGAGACAAGATAAGTTCGAAAAAAGCAAAGGACAAACGAAGAGAAAAAGAACAAAGGCTTGGAATCCACGAACTCCATTACAAAACAGGAGTGGGAACAGGTGCTCATGAAGGGTAAACATCCCTTGTCTTGCATTTTTTGCAAATGACACCCGTCATGGAATCCTAAACTCTTCTCTGGGTAAACGTCAATCCGAGAAGAGTTCAACTTATTGTTATATTTCTGATAACAGGTCATATCTAGTTGAGATACAGTGATACCATATGGATCAACCAATTCGTGATGGCGATTATAGAATTTAAAGAGGGGCGATTTCAACCTTAGCTTGATTGGATGTATTCTTGCTGTAGTAATTTATGTGACTACAAATGTATAAATATAAATTAAGAATGACAAAACATTTTACGATTAAGTTACACAGAATTAAACCTCTACCAAAAACCGGATACCCCTCTTTCTTAGTAATACAAAAATTTTCTTTTTGATATTGTTGCCATTGTATAATTTACAATAATCATGATGAGTGTGCCTTAAAAAAATTATCAAACTTCCTTTATTTGTAGGCCAATATTTTTAGTGCCGCTAAGTATGCGATTCCAGTGTTACAGTTAATTATCAATTCATCGGTTCCAATGTCTAACACATATTTTGGTAGTTGCAAGTTTATATTTGAAAATTATAAAAAAAAACCATTTTCTTGCCTTTGCACAATTTGAGACATGTACCTGATTTAGATATAAATCAATTTTACGCCGGTCTGTAAGACGGACGTACAGTTTCAATAACATTGCGGGTTTCAAATACATTTCTAGACGAACCCTTAAAAAGCTCAGATAAGCAGTTCTGTCGTGTTTTCTTTTTTTTCTCAAATCCGATAGTTAGTCAAAATGGGTGGTCGGGAAGTATAATGTAATTGTACTTTCGGAAGTGTGAATATATCCATTATAACATGATGCCGACTGATACTTTCGGAAGTGATTATTCTCACTCAGATATCAAATGAAAATTGTTTCATAATAGTTCAGTCCTTTTTTGTCACTTCCAATAATTTATATACCTTTATTCTACAAGATTTTCAACAAAATTATACTTAATATTATAAATTTCGTTATGCAGAATACGTATTTGAGGGAGTAAATTCCAAAACAAAACATTGATCTGAGGTCAAAACGAAGTAGTAGTAGTAGTATACTGAATCCAAACAAAAACGAAAAAGAAAAGCGAATCTAGCGGCAAGGACATCTACTGTGTGTAATAAATATCGAAGCCTTTCTTTAATTCCAGTGACTTAGAATTTAAATACAAACCTAAAATTTCTGTAAAAATAAATCTGACAACTAGGCCAGGCCGTTGAATACCGTGGGGAACTTTTGTGCCACCAGCAGTGGCATGGACCCCGTGGATTTAATTGAAACTAAATGCCTTCCAGTCACTTAATTAAATTGTGATTTATTTCTGCGCTGTTTGCGTATTGCCAGGAGTTATCTCCCATAGCCTTATAAGAACCTCATCAAAAGAAATAGGACATACAAACATTGTAGATGAAGTATTCATATCAAACCAATCCAAATAAAAGGCTTTTTTCATTGGCAAGGACATCCACTATGTACAATACATTTCGAAGCCTATTATAAATTTAAGGTTTAAGAATTATATATAAATGACGCAATTTTTTTTAAATAATCAATGATAAATTTCGCGGCATACAAGCGTGACAAGTCGGCTGTTGGTTTAAAACCTCCATTGTGTTTCGAGGACATTTGGTCCAGCAGGAGTGTTATTCACCCAATTGTTTTAAAATGTCAGGTGACCAATGCTTTGATTAAAATTGTGCATGAATATATACATTACAATGAGTATCCTTTCAGAAATCCGAAAATTTGCTTTGTAAGTTTTTTTTATTTATTCAAAACGTGTACTGTAATGTAACGATAATTCTATAGGAATCAAGAGGTTAGGAATATTTTAATAGCATAACAAACATCTTGACCTTTACGAGGATTCTTTTGCTTGTTTTCATATTTTTTTGTTCAGTATTTTTGTACTTAAAGCAAACTTTATTGTATTTGTTTACGAATTTTAAACCACCAATCTTGTTAGTGTTACTAAGAATATTGATCGTTATATTTCAAATTAAGAAACGATTCAATATATAATATTACCCTGTGTTGGATTTAATACAACATTTTTATAATTAAACAATAACTTCTTCTGTTATAGGTTTTTAGCACGACATCATATATTCAAATTTTTCGAGGTCCTGAATTTTTTCTTTGAACATATTTTTCGTTAGAACTCTTTTATTATTTTTAGAAGACTGTGATCGACGTTCTTTCTGATTAAGCTTATTCAAGTTGGATTTCTAAAAGTCGTGTTAAAGATCCTATGTTCGAATGATTTAAAAAACCCTGTCGTATACCGTGACCGATTTATGGTGTTCCGCTAGTTACACATTCTTTCACGCCACCTAACCAATGGGACCGCTGCAACTAAAAAAGGTCCATTAATTCTTAAAAGTTTTTCTCCTCTGAACTTGCGGAGCCTATCGGAAGATCTTCAGATGGTCACATACCAAAATTTTATTCGGCGTTCCTAGCTCCACCGTCAAACCAAGAAAGCTCTCAATTGAAACTATCGAACATTTATTATGGAGTTGTCATGTTGTACAGTCTTTCTTAGATGAAATTGATTCATGGTTTCTAATTAATGGAATAAGCATACCATTTACAA
>JAULBM010283418.1:0-16406 GCA_032357055.1 Geukensia granosissima
AACTGCTATAATTTTTAAAGACTGCCAATGAACTGCCAGTAAACTGCTTAATTAGGCAGTTCATTTTGACTTGGGAAAGGTTGGTGAAATTTATTTCTCATTTGAAATGTGTATTTTGTGTGTTAATTATTTTGTCCAGAGGTTGATTTAAAATTTTGTGGATTGTTTCTGTATACATTGAGATGTGCACCTCTTATTTGTATGCATTTTAAATATGTTTTCCACACTTTATAAACAGTTGAACTTAGTCATAGCAAGTCATGGACTTAAATTTCCTTTTTTCAAGCAAATGTTGTATTTCTGAATGGATTATAATGGAAAGGATCTTGAGGTCAGTAAAATGTAGGTCAAATGTTAAGGTCATAAGGTTCCTTAAAAGAGGTTTGTTTTGTCATTCAGTGTTTCTCCAGATACTGTTTGACAGATGTGGATGAAAGAAATTAACATACTGTAGGTCAAAGGTCAAGGTCAACATTATATTTTTCAAAGAGTTAATATTAGAGTGACTTTAGATTTTGATGAATTTTGAGACTGAGTAATTGATTTTGAGGTCATGCAGGAAGTCTAGCGGTTGGAGCTAAATACGGTGAACTTGTGTAAAAATTCTATGCCCATCTTTCTGACTTTTGGTGTTTGCACATGGAGTATAAAACCTACACATGTGGAAGGAATGGTGTAGATCCATTTGGAGATTCCCTGACCTCGACCCATTATACCTCTACTTGATCAACCACAATATGATGATTCAGTTTCAGAATATTGCTGACATACTGGTTGTCCAACATCTATTATCAATTTTGCCTTGTTACTTATGAACACCCCTAGACATTCACCATAAAGTGACGATCAGACAATTCATGATACCTGAAGATGTAATTTGGACTGTCTCATAGTCAATCATACCACATCTCTAATTTAAACAGTTTATAAATGGTATCATTGAGGTTTGGTTTGTTCCTATTCTTATCAATACTGTAATTTTTCTGTGGTTTTCACTATCCCCGTTTTATAAAAAGTTATTACCAGCAATAATGATTATCAACATCACATGCAGTTCTATGATGCCTTCTTTAGCATGTAAAGCTCAAAGGAGACCTGGGATTATGAATGCAACACATTCCTTAGAGTAAACGTACACATAAGTTTTAGTTGAGCGATTACCTACTCTGGATTTTTTAATTGCTTGGTTAGTATCATATGTTTTGTTTCAGACTACTTGGCTATAATTCTTGTGTTTTATAAAGATAGTTGTTATGAGATTCATAAAGCTGCACACCATGTCATTATTTAGGCCATACATATCCTCTAGTGCCAATCTTATTAGTGGCCACACAGATATCCTCTAATATATGTCTTCTTGAAGGCCACACAGATATCCTAGTACCAGTCTTATTGGCAGCAAAACAAATATCCTCTAGTACCAGTCTTTTTTGGTGGCCACAGATATCATCTAGTATCAGTCTTATTGTTAGCCCCACAGATATCTTCTAGTATCAGTCTTATAAGCAGCCACACTGATATCCTCTAGAATCAGTCTCATTCAAGGCCACAGATATCCTATACAACCAGTCTTTTTGGCGACCACCCTCTAGTATCAGTCTTATTGTAAGCCACACAGATATACTCTAGTACCAATTGTTGGTGGCCAGACAGATATCTTCTAGTATCAGTCTTATTGAAGACCAGACAGATATCCTTGACTACCAGTCTTATTGAAGGCCACACAGATATCCTCTTATATCAGTCTTATTGGAGCCAACACAGATATACTCTAGTATCAGTCTTATTGGAGGCCATACAGATGTCCTCTAGTTTCAGTCTTATTAGAGGCCATACAGATATCCTCTATTATCAGTCTTATTTAAGGTCACATATATTCTCTAGCATCAGTCTTATTGTATACCACACAAATATCCTCTAATATCATTCTTATTGGTTGCAATAGATATCCTCTTTTACAAATCTTATTGGTGCCCACACAAATATCCTCTAGAATCAGTCTTATTGGCAGCCACACAGATATCCTATTGTAGGCCACACAAATATTCTGTAGTATCAGTCTTATTGGATGCCTGATTTCCACTAGTACCAGTCTTGTTGGTAACACAGATATTCTCTAGTACCAGTCTTATTGGCAGCCACACATATCCTCTATTACCAGTCTTATTAGTAGCCACAAAGATATCCTCTAGTACCAGTCTTGTTTGAGGCCACACAGATATCAACCATCTGGAATCAGTCATTGGAGGCCATACAGATATCCTTTTGTATCAGTCTGATTGGAAGCCACACAGATAGCAACCAGTATCAGTATTATTAAAGCCACACAGATATCCTCTTATATCAGTCTTATTGGAGGCCACAGATATCCTCTGGTCCCAGTCTTATTGGCAGCCACACAGATATTCTCTAGTTTCCGTCATTATTGGAAACCACACATATGTTCTCTAGTATCAGTTTTATTGTAGACCACACATATATCCTCTAGTACCAGACTTATTTGAGGCCACACTTAAATCCTCTAATACCAGTCTTATTGGAGGCCACACAGATATCCCCTAGTCACAGTCTTGTTGGCTACAAAGATATCTTGTAGTACCAGTCTTATTGAAGGCAGCAGATATCCTCTGTTACCAGTCTTATTATAGGCTGCACAAATATCCTCTTTTATCAGTCTTACTTGTGACCACAGACATCCTCTAGTATCAACTTATTGGAGGCCATTCAGATATCCTTTAGTACCAGTCTTATTGGCAGTCACACAGATATCCTCTAGTATCAGTCTTGTTGGCCACACTGTTTTCAGTCTTATTGGATGCCACACAGTTATCCTTTACTACCATTTTTATAAGCAGTCACACATATATATCTTCAAGTACCAGTCTTATTGTAAGCTGCACAGATATCGTCTAGTATCAATCTTATTGGAGGCCACACAGACATACTCTAGTACCAGTCTTATTGCAGGCCACAGATATCCTCTAGTACCAGTCGTATTTGACGCCACACAGATGTCCTCCAGTACCAGTCTTGTTGACCATGCAGATATCTTCTAGTACCAGTTTATTATTAGCAGTCACATATATCTTCTAGTGGCAGTCTTATTGTTGACCGCACAGATACTGTCCAGTACCAGTCTTATTGGAGGCTTCATATCTTCTAGTACCAGTCTTCAGTTATCAGTTTTTGTTAACATTGGCAGTCGTAAAACTTTCTTAATTTGCAACACAATGTTGCATATTTCAACCTAACAGAAGGGTTCAACTGTGTTTAACTATGAAATTTACATATTGATGGGATTGTCTTTGGCCCTGGGTCTACTCGTAATCCAACTGTGTTTATTAATTTTTAAAAATAGCCAGAAACAGGTGAGGGTTTGTATCCAATAAAACAAGTTTAAACCCAGGTTTGTCCTCAAAAAGTTATTTCTAAAATTTTGATGTCATATAAAACCTCTTTGTATCTGAGCTGAGGTCTGTCATTTACATGTAGAACACTTGTCATTTGATTATGGTTACCTTAAGAGATTATGTTGTTGATTTGTGGATATAACTTAAGAGATTATGTTGTTGATTTGTGGATATAAGAGATTATGTTGATAATTTTGTGATTGAATGGTTAAGATGTAGTGTTTACTTCATTACTCTGTCTCTGTTGGAACTTTCCAGCTTTAATACTTATATATTTGTTCTCTTGACAGATTTGATGAATTTCTGTTTTATTTTTGTGGTTCATCTGTTGTTTTGCTTTTTCCTTTGGCCGCATGTTTTGGGAGGGTTGGGTTCCCATTAAAATAGTTCAACCCCACCACATGTCTCATGTGCCTGTTCTAAGTCGGGAATTGTGGTCAAAGTTTTGTCTTTGTGCATAATGTTTTGTTACATGTACATTTTTGATAATATTCAGGTAAGAGTAGTATTATTTTACGCATACAAGATTTTTTACTTGGGGCGATTTAGAGTTTTTTACAAGGAGTTTATTCTACCCTTGATAAATGCCTTATGGAGAATTTCTTTATTCATATCTTTTCATTTTCAGCTTTGCTTTCAAGCCATAGTAATGACTTGCTGTATTCTTTGATTCCCTACTGTCCCCTTTTTTTCATCCCCTACTGTCCCTTTTTGTTTCTGACATGAAATATTTTTTTTGTAAATGAACATAAATTTTAACCCATTATCAATTCATTTTTTCACATATTTCATTCAAACAATTAATCCATGTTTAATTAGATCCAAAATTTTTAAAATTTACTGATTTCATAATCATTTGCTGTCAGAGTTCAATTTTTTTCTTTAGAAATACTTGAATAGGAGAGATTTATGGCTTTACTTTGATGCTTAAGTCAACATTTTCATAGTAATCATTTTTTTCAAGTGGGATCAGGATAATTTTTTTTCTAAATTATTTTCCATCATAATATATTTTAAAATTCTTAACTGCTATAATATTGTTTTACAAATACTTTAAAAAATACCCATAACATGTCTGTCCCACTAACACATATTATCCAATAATCCCACTAACTGTCATAAATTTTGTAAAATAGGGATAAAATATTAATAAAATAATACTGATAAAACTTAATACTTTAAAACTTAAACTTTTTGATAACTATTAAAATATGTTTTACTGTCAAGTGACAGTGACCCCCATTATACAGCCGGAACTGGTAAAACGGTAATGGCGGTACAATGGGAGTCTGGTAGGGAAAGTATTTGTAATTCAATATAATTGCAGGTATAAATTTCTTGAAAAATGTTGAATATTCAAATTATTTATTTTTTTAATTTTTGTATTAACCACCTTTTAAGTTTATAGCATATCAATCAGTTAATTGGCATACATATTTTTATTGCTTTATAGCTTTTAGAAATTCAAAATTCTGGGGCTTTGGTTGCATTTTGTATAAATATTATATTCAGTGTAATCTGTTATTTTTTAATATTGTCAGTTGTTCAATATTTTGTTCAGTTAGAAGATTAAACAAAGTTCAGTAGACTTTACATTCTTCAAGGTTAAGTAACTTTTCCCTCCATATTTTTCTAAATTTAAACATTATTAGTTGAGGTGTCCAAGTTAGTAGTGAAATATCTTTTCTACTGTAGCATAAGTATTCGGCATATGAATTCAAAAATAATTTGTTATAACTCGCTGTTGTGTTAAGTCTTTTATACTAGTTGGTGGTAATTTATTATTTTTCATCAATATGAAAACTGATCTGATTTTGATCTTCATTCACAATTATTTCTCAGTTTTGAGCCTCCCCTGGCCTGTCCACAAGTGGGTTTGTCGGGTTATAGTCCCATTAAAATAGCAAAATGTGAAATTCCTTGATATGCTTCTAGATGAATTTCTAGCTGCCTTTCTATATCTCATTGTTGATGTTCTTGCAGTTTGTTTTCTTGTATAAGTTATTTGACATCTTGTTTGGCCAAAAGATTTTGCATGTTTTTCTTAGGCATCCATGTGAAAAAATTTTAATTCTCTTTGTCACTTTGGATGTATTTTCCAACACTCAAATCCTTACAGTAAGAGAAATTTTACATTGAGGAGTTTCATATTGGTCTTTTAACGAGTAGATGTTGGATTTCTAGAATAAAAAGTTACCAATGTGGAATAAATATGGAGAATTTAGGTATGCTATATGTACATTTCAAGGAGTAACCTCTCATCAGTAGCATTAGAATGGAAACATAGGAAGAGAAAGATTCAAATATAGCAAAAAATGGACTCAAATCCAAACAAATAGAAATGGAAACCCAAATCGGATGTCAGGCATAACTACATTTTGAGACAGATCGGACACAGGATGGAAAATGCTATCCATGCTTTCCATAGTCAGGCTTAAATGTCCCAATGGGTGGCATTGTCTGTACTAGTCAAAGTAGGTAAATTCTTAATTATTTCCTATGTTAACTTATATTTAGTTGAGTTAATGTTGATTTTCATGGCTTTGGTTTTTGTTGTACTGATGTTAAGATGTTTTGGCATATTTTTGAGGTTGGTATAGATTGTATGGCTAGGTCATCAGCAGAATGAAGGTCTTCAAGATGTGACGTCAAGTTAATTTGAATTTCCCTCTGTATTTCTTCTGCTTTTCTCATTACCCATTCTATAGTCATGATTCAACTTGGAACCAATCAGATGTGCTGTTATTTAAAATGACACTCCACTCACAGCTATCAAATATCCCGATGATGGTGATAATCTTTGATGGTAATCCATAATGTTTCAATATCTTCCATAAAATGTGTCTATTACGTAAAAAAATATTTACGTAGAAAATATGAAAGTAGTATTCCTAACAGATGCTCTCCATCATACAATCATGCACTGACCAATAACAAACTACAACTGGAACAGCTATTTATTCCATCAAGAGCCTTAAAACTGTCATACACACATTGTGGATTTATCTTGGGAAACAAAAAAGCAGATAAGCTGGCAAAGGAAGGAGTTCAACTACAACATGATGAAAATCCTGTCTGCTATACAGAGATGAAGACCATCATCAAGTCTTTGCACAATATCCCTCAGAAGTACGATAGCTACCACCAACTTAAAATAGCTGAGCAAACTACAATCTTAAGGCTAAGAACAGGACACAACAGACTAAACCAACATCTGTATAGAGTAATGAAGGTCATACCATCACCTATGTGTCCCTGTGGAGACGCAGAGCTGAATTAATACAGGACATTTTTTGCAGCCGTGCAAGTTACATCAGGCACACAGAGAGAAGATATGGGATAGACCAATCCCCATTATCAAGAAATTGTATGGACCTGTGAAGACCTACAGAAGATGGCCAGATTAGTTGAGACTAGCATTCAAATGTATTGGCGAATGACGAGAAGAAAAAGATGCGTCTCTATTGATACTGTCAAACACATTTTTGAAATCAATGAAGTTCATATATATATACAGAGGACTGTTGCACTTGATGCACTGTTTGAGGATCTTTCTTGGAGTAAAGATTTGGTCTACATATCATCAACCTGGTTTCTTCTTCTCTTTCTATTAATATAAGAAAATTCTTAGTGGATTTGATCAATACTGGATCTTTTCCATTCTTTAATGATGAAATGGCTTTCCTGACCTCAGCTTCAGTTACTGCCTATTAGGCTAATATAATTATTATTATTGAGCTCAAAATGGAAGTGATTTCAAGTTTTTCACACTTTGGAAAAAGTCTTTGGCTTTCAGTTTTCAAAACATTCATTGCTTTTGTCCAAAATTTATAGTATACTTTCTGATGGTTCTATGATGGCATTTTGTTCAAGTATTGATTGTAATTTGGTTGCACCAAGATCTATTGCTGATAATTCACAAAAAGTTGCAAACATGGACAGTGTACTTTGTATTGGTGTGTTTGTTTTGGTATTTGCCAGATAACACCTAGTTACAGTTTAGTTCAACTTTCGTTTGGGTTATTTTGTTTGAGTTATGCCCCTTGGAAATCTGAAAATTATCATAATATTTGTTCCTTAGACATTGGAAACCTTTGGCGACAAATGATTGATTTTTTTATTGTATATGTTTTGGAACGCCAAGTTACAGATCAGTTGGATTGTTTTGGCGAATTATGGTCCTTGGAAATCTGAAAAGTAATCGTAATATTTGTTCTTTAGACATTGGAAACCATTGGCAACAAATATTGGTTGATTGATTTTTTTGGTGTACATGTTTGCAACACCCAGTTACAGATCAGTTTCATTTCTTTTTGGAGTTATTGCCCTTGGAAAAATAACATTGATTACAGGTTATTATGAACATTATGTATTGTAGTATTTTTTTCTTCATGGTTTTTCAAAACTTCTGACCTGTGCAGTTTTATGAATTTCTTAACATTATCAGTGTAAATTGTAAAAGTATATGAATATGTGTATTATATGTAGTATTTGTAAGTATTTATATATTTTTAATTTTAAAATTCCTACAATTAGCCAGGCTGTCTGAAACAGAACAGGTAGGGTAAGGTTAAAGCTCTGAAAGCAGCAGTATTATGGAGTTGCCATTGAAGGACATTTATTCTAAATTATTCAAATGTTGGCATCCAGCAAAATAAGGTCACTGCAACTTGATGTGAGTATAATTGATATCTGTTGTGTGCTGGACACTGATTATCCATGGATTTGATGAAGTTTTGGGAGTATCTTTGGAACATTTTGGTTGGGTTTAAGGTTTAATTAAGACCTTAAATTCATGCTTTAGTGGCTTTGGTTTATTTTATCATTTTTGTTACTTTTCTTATTAAGGCTTGATTTATCTAGATAGCAAGCATTTGAATAAGATGTTGATGTCATCAAAATTTCTTGTGTCACTGAAATGGTTTAAGTTTTCTTTCTTTGACCTAAATCATATGCTTTATTGACTTTGGTTATGGTTTTGGATCAGTAGGTTATACAGCAAATCTTACTGACTTAGGTTGCTATGTCCATAAAAGTATGCTTCAATGACTTTAGTTATGGTTTGGTTATCAATAACTTTGTTACATGGTAAGCTTTTCTGACTTTGGTTGCTGTGACCTTATATTTATGCTTCAATGGCTTTGCTTTTGATTTGGTAGTTACTGGTTTTAAGAGTAAGCTTTACTGGAATTGGTTAATGTGACCTTGATTGTATGCTTCATTGACTTTCTTAATGATTTGGTTATTACTGGACCATAGAGTAAATTGGTGGCTGTGGACTTGTATTTATGCTTTGTTGACCTTGGTTATGAATTTGTTATTACTGCATGTGCCACCTAGCAAATGGTTATTTGAAGGGCAGGAGTTTGTTTCAAACTTCATTGACATAGGTTTTAGTTGTAGCATATGGTAAATGTATATACATGTATGTTGGATATTTTAAAATCATTCAATATAAGTTTATTATTTCAGGAGTCGGTATTAGACTATTATTTCATGAGTGGGTATTGGATTATTATTTCAGGAGTCGGTATTAGATTATTATTTAAGGAGTCGGTATTGGATTATTTCATGAGTCGGTATTAAATCATTATTCCAGGAGTTGGTAGTAGATTATTATTTCAGGAGTCGGCAATGCTTTCATGGCCTTATATGAATTATAAAAAGTCTTTATACTAACTGAAACCACTATTTCCTGCACAGAGGGGTGCCCTTATACTAACTAACACTACTAACATGTTCAGTTGTACTAAGATTTTCATCCCTCCTGAATTACAGTGCAAATTGGCAGAATTTTATATTTTGTTTTTATTCCAACCATCCCCACTTGGGGGACGGGGGCATTAACTTTTATCCGCCTTGGTATGTATGTCCGTCTGTCTGTACGTACATTGTCTGTTTGTATGTTCAGCAATGTTCGTCAAAGAATTCTCTGCTTGTGTATGTGGGATTGAATTGATATTTGGTCTGAAGCATTATCATGGTGAATTGTACCATATGTCCCCTTTTTGGGTCTGTCATATGTCTACTTGCTGTTTGCCAGGACGGGCATATATGTTTATTCATGTTTTCTAAATAGTTGAAGACGTTTCAATTTTCAATTGTGTTTGGATTTAAAAATAGCTGTTAGAAACAGTAATTACTTTTTCAAGGTTGAATATCTCTTGTATTTAATGTATTTGTCTGTGTATTATTATCTATATGAAGAGTTAAATCTTATATAGTTGGTTTTTAAGTTTTGTTTTTATGTCGTTTTGTCCCACCAGTGTCCCATGTGAAAGGGAGGGCCATTATCAACCACAGACATTAAGCCCTGCCACATACTTCATGTGTATTTCCCAAGTCAGAAACCTGTAGTCAATGGATGTTGTCGCTTTAATGATTTACTGCTATTTGTTTAACATTGTAAACCGATGTCATCAAATTTTTGGCACCTTTAACAGCTTGCCTTGTGGCGTGGATCTTTGTCCATTGTTGATGTGGCCTTAAAGTAACAAGTACATGTAGATGTAATTTATACATTTTTGCAAGCTTGGTCTCATAGACAATCATACCAAACTTACATTTCTAATATGTGTAAGACATCCATTAATTTGTGGTATTTTGCTGTTTTAGTGGTATGCAAGCAAATAAGTACTGTTTCTTGGTTTATAGAGATTTTTTTAATACATTTTTGGAAATTTATAGTTTTGAAAAAAAGAAAAATAAAGGGTGGGTCAAATTATGCTTTGGAGCATGATTGCAGGGGATGAAAATCTATAGATATTGACCTAAACCAACAATATTAATCTGCACTTATTACAAAGAATGCACATCATGTGAAGAAAAATCTTATGATCAGAGGTCTTCAAGGGAGATAATTGCCACATGATCATTTATTTGAACTATGATACCACAGTTAAATAAAGGTTTGATGAAATTTTTGGTTTTTTTTCTGAACCATTCAAGTTTTACTATTCAGTCAATGCTGGAAATAGCTTTTTATACACTTGAATATTATTGTTACTGGACATCTGGTTTGAACTTCCTAGTGTGATTTCTTGTTCATGATGTATTTTATTGGAAATGACCAACAGTCTTGACAAAGTTCGGCATAGAGTGAACTGTGAATAGATCACAGTTAAACTTAAATCTGAACATAGACATATAATGGGGACTCAGATTCAGCAAGAGGAGAAAAGCAAAAACAAGAGGAGATTAGATAACAGTGTATAATTGTGGTCTCAAATGATATAAAGAGGTAATAATAGGATATGTAATTCTGTTCTCAGTTCTTGGTAAGGAAGAATATTAGACATAATGATCTCAAATATCATTGAGAGGAAATAGATATGTGGTTCCAGATGTCCTCAAGAGGAGATAAATTAGATATGTAACTGTGGTCTCAGATGCCAGCAAGAAGAGATAATCCAAAATTGTTATTGTCTCAGATGCCAGAAAGAGGAGATAATCTAAAATATGATTGCAGTTTCAGGTGTCAACAAGTAGAGATAATCAAAATATTATTGTGGTCTCAGATGTCAGCAATGGGAGATAATCCAAAATGTTATTGTGGTCTTGTATGTCAGCAAGAGTAGATCATCCAAAATATTGTGGTCTCAGATGTCAGCATGGGGGAATAATCTCAAATATTATTGTGGTCTCAGATGTCAGTAAGGGGAGATAATCCAAATATTGTGATCTCAGATGACAGCAAGTAGAGATAATCCAAAATATTATTATGGTCTCAGATGTCAGCAAGGGGAGATGATAAAAATATTATTGTGGTCTCATACGTCAGCAAGAGAAGATAATCCAAAATATTATTGCAGTATGAAATGTCAGTAAGTGCAGATAATACAAAATATTATTGCTGTCTAGTATGTAAGCAAGAGGAGGAAATCCAAAATATTATTGTGGTCTCAGATGTCAGCAAATGGAGATAATCAGATGTATAATTGTGGCCACATGTCAGCAAGGGAGGTAATAAGATATTGAGCAGGTTGCAATGTTTTTTAGCTTGTTTACAGTACTCCCTGGTAATGTTAAAATGTCTTAGCTTGGTGGATTTATCAATTCTGTCTGTGTCAGTAGTAATATTGTCAGCAATTTTAGTTTTTCAATTTTAGTTTTGTCGGCTTTAATTTGGTTGGTTTTCCTTGGCATGTTCAGTGTTGGGTTAAAGCTGACTGTCAGTACCTCTGATAATAAGGGTTCTATTTTATAGCAGCAAACCCTGCATTCAACAAGAATGAAGTCGCTAGTTACACAAAATTACCTGCTCTGGCAGTAGTTAAAGTTTAACATTATATCAATTCAAGAATAAGGTTGATGTGACCTAGATATTTTGTTCAAATATCCAAGAAAGTGAAGCTCTGATACTGGAAAACATATGATCATGTACCTGATCTGTAAAGTTATCATTAGTCACTTTTAACTTTTGACTTCCTTAACACTTTATATTGACTCTACCAAGCATTAGTCCCTGTTAACACCTAATATTGACCCTAACCAAGCATTAGACCCTGTTAACACATAAAAGTAACCCTAACAAGGCATTAGTCCCAGTTAACACCTTATATCAACCCTAACCTAGAGTAAGTCCCTGTTAACACCTTATATTGACCCTACGAAGCATTGGTCCTTGTTAACACCTAATATTGACCCTAACCAAGCATTGGTCCCTGTTAACACCTAATATTGACCCTAGCCAAGCATTAGCCCCAGTTAACACCTAATATAGACACAAACTAAGTATTGGTCCCTGTTAAAACCTCATATAAACACTTACAGTGTCGGTAACCAGTGTTAACATTCAATACTAACAAAAGCATAGGTCAGCACTTTGAACACACTATTAACACCTTATATTGATGCTAACCAAAGCAATGGTAAGCACTTTGGTTGTACTTTCTTGTTGATGCAGTCAGTTAGCATATATGATTCATATGCAATTTGATACAAACATTTCAGTTGAGCCATTTCTTATGTTCTTGTAATTCAGTAGACCTTATTGATGTGTGACAAAAATTGCAGTCTCTTAGAGATTGGTAAAGGAAATGGAACCCACAGTGGGGATGTGGTGGAACAACATGAAGTGAGAAATTCTTCGTGAAGGCCATCACTTTAATATACTGCTGAAGTTTCTTAATTTACAAGGGACCTAGTTGTAGGACTTTTATTTTTCCAGCCTTTTTACAGGTAGTTTGAGTTTAAATCAGAATCTTCTGTAGTGGATCCTCAGCAAATCTCCTGTTTTATACAAGACAATGGTAGGTCAATGCCAGTATACAACTCAAACTAATTGCAACAGAAACAAAGTCAAGGTCAACTAAAATTTGACATACAGTTAATTAACTGTGGTATTTCATTCCATAATTTGATCAACAAATTGTTCACTAGGGAGAAAAAAATGGATGAAGGAAATCATTGTTAATGATGCTACAAATATTGAAGAGAATAAAAGAAATGAATCCATAGGGCCAAACAGCTTAAAGAATTTAAGCTTGTAAGCTAGGATAGTATGGAGGGTATTAACAAACCCTCCAGTCTGTAGTGTGTGCTAAATAAATACCATTTTAGTACCCAAAGATATAACCAGTGTCCATGCTTTTGGCTGACATTATTTTCAAATTCATGCAAACAGATTTTATTTGGTAAGAAAGCAAGCATTCAACCTGAATGAAGTTATGGAAATCAACCAACTGACAAAGGTTTAAAATAAATCAGACTTCCCATCTCAAAAACTTGCATTTTTATGTAGAGGTTAAAACCTGAAATTAATTGATGTTTACAAAGTAAATATCTCTGCATTGTAGTGATGGATCAGTAGCACTCAAATACTTGTTTTTTATGTTTTTAAAATAAAACAAAATTAAAAAAAAAACAAAAAAACTTTTAACTATTTGATGGCTTCCTGATATATCACTTAAATTGGGATTGGTAGAATTTGGGCATAACTTTGACTGACTGTTTATTTTCAAAATAACATGCCTTATACTGCATCCAATAGATTTCCAAATAAGCAAAATAACTATTTCTAATTTACGTTTTTACAGAAGGGTAGAAATTAGCTCGCTTAAAATGATCAGACAAAATTGGATAAATAGTTCAATTGTTTTCTGTCCAACAACTAAGATGGCTGCCCAAGCTAAACATAGTGTAAAGATGGACACTATAAATGGTCATACAGAAAAAATCATGTCCTCCACATCTGAACTAAGTACAATGAAGGGCTGTTAAAATACATTTACTTAAAAATCTGACCCACTTGCTACCAAACTATGGTTGATTATTACATGCGGTGAGATGACCATGTGCGGAAATCTTTAGGTGTCTAGCATTCCTGCCTTCCAAGCATACCATGTAAAATCCCTGATGAGCTTCTTCAAATGTTGGCAGGTTTGGTCAGGTATGCATATGGTTTTGCAAGAATCAGAAGACTACTTTATTTTCTGTTGCAATTAGTTTGACGTTTCCACTTCACTGTGTCTCATTTTGATTAAGTCACAAGACTTGATTTGAAATACAATCGAATGGGTTTTTTTTCTAAACTTTTTAAATATGTAATATCAAAAATGTTGATTCTCATTATTTATGTTACAAATATCCTTAAACATCAAATTATATTGTACATTAAACAAGTCATATGGTTTAAAAGCACCAACAGTTGAAGTTAAAGGGTTTTTTTTGGATTTGGGCATTGTTGGCATAAAGAAATTGTGTCCCTTGACATTTGATTTGTTACCATGTCAGTTCCCTCATGCAGCAATTTACTGAAACATTCATTTTTATGAGCTCATTTGGCCTAATGCCCATGTGAGCTTTTAAATTTGTCATCACATTGCATCTGTTGTCTGTCCACAATTTCCCTTTGCCTTTAAAACCACTAGTCCAATTTGAAACACATGAGGTCCTTGGAGGGTCCCTTTTCAGAATGTCATTTGAGTCATTATCAGCCAACCAACATAGCTGCAATAACTAAAATTAGTAAAAAGGGGTTGGTTTTCTAAAAAAATCTAATCGAAAACTGTCCAGCCAATTTATTCCAAATTTTGGTGGAATGGTCTTTAGGTGATCTTTCAAATTCTATCTGATGACTCTGCTCACCATCCGAGTTGTCTGCTATAGCCAAAATTGGTTTAACATAGGACCCTTAATGGGAAATTCATTCAAAAATCTCATCTGGAACAATTTGCCATTCAGAATTGTACCTGATGATTCTACCTGCCAACCAAGATGTCCACTACAACCGAACTTAGTTTAAGATAGAATGGGTAGAATGGGAAATTAATTTAAGAATCCATTTTTGTGGAACTTCTTGCACGATTGGAACCAAACTTTTGTAAAATGGTCACAAGAATTTTATCTGACACCACATTTGGACCAAAATGGCTGACTCAACCAATATAAGCTTAACATAGGACCCTGTGTGAAATTCATTGAAAAATCATCTTGTCTAGAACTATTTACTAAATTGGAACCAAACTTTGGTTCAACTGTAACTAAGTAGGCCTTTTCAGAATGTTATCCATCTCCATCTCCCTAACCAAGATCTAATTATATCCAATGATCCAAACCGTCAACCAAGAAGGCCACTATGGCCAATATTTAATTTAGATAGGACTCTTTGAGAAATTAATTTAAAATGATATTTTCTTGAAACTACTGACTCAGTTGGAACCAAAATTTTGTCGAATTGTAAATAGATGGATCCCTTTCAGAATTTTATCTGATGACCCAACCCACCAACCAATACTTTGACCCCCCCCCCCCCCCGGCATAGAATAAGGCTGTTCATTTCTCTGCCTGCAGGTAGAACCCCTGCTAAAGGGGCATCCGTTGGTTGAGCAGGATGTATAAATACTTGACCAGTCTGTCAGGAAAGAGGAGTTGATGGCATTCCATGTTCTCTGCACATTAAAGACTTGCTACAGCTTGTTTTGAGTATTCAGTAGGCTTCCAGTTCCAAGGTTAAATTTTCTTATCCTATCCACATACATTTTTCCAGTGTCCATGAAATTTTCTATCCGAATGTCCCCAGTTAAGGTCTACATATTGATTTATTTTAGTTAACATGATCCTGTCTTGAATTTGACTGAAATGTTTCCCACTGGACTGTAGTTATCAATCAACCAAGATGGCTGCATTAACCAAACCTAGCTAGTTTGACATAGTAATCTATTGGAAACTTGTTAAAAATCTTCTTGTCTGGAACTACTTGCTCAATTGGAACCAAATTTTGATTGAAAGGTCACTTGTTGGGTCGTTTTCAGAAATGCATCCCATGATCCCTTCCAACTATGATGGCTGCCTAAGTCGAATTTGCTTTTACATCAGACATGGGAAACTCATTAAAAAAATCTTTTTGTCTGGAACCATTTGCTAAGTCATTAAATGGTCACTAGGTAAGTCGCTTTTAGAATTTTATCCAATAACCCCACCAACTGAGAAGACTGCCTCATCATGCAAACTTGGTGTAACATAACTTTAGAATGGGTAATATCTCCACATTATGGTGATGGATCAGTAGCACTCAAATACTTGTTTCTTATGTTTTTAAAATGAAAAAATCTTGAAAAAAAAAAAAAAATTTTAACTATTTGATTGCTTCCTGTTCCCTTACTGTAATCGAAATCTAGACTTGACTCATATCTTCAAAATAACATGCATTTAAATGCATCTATTAGATTTTCTAACCCAAAATGAAATAAAAGCATTTTCTTCTTGAATTAAAAATTTTTCACATTAGGTGGAATTGAGCTCACTCAGAATTAGGTGAATAGTTCTTGGAAGGTTTTCTACAAAGTCTATCGGGGCCTGGGTGGTCGAGTGGTCTAGGTAGTTGATTTAAACTTACCTGTACAGATCACTGTAACCCATCACCTATACGGCGTGAGTTCGCGCCTGGGTTTGTACCATACAAAAACGGGTTGCGTTCAACTCGCATTGCACGTGATAAGGTTTGTCAGTTACCTGCCCAAGGTCGGTGGTTCTCTCCGGGTACTCCGGCTTCCT